>CM076065.1:6460000-6555000 GCA_038088235.1 Zacco platypus
CACCAATAAGATTCATATTTAGAGACTGAAACACCAAAGAGAACCCCAAACAAACATCTCCCAGCATTCAGCAACTGACCCAGAGAGAACCATAATGGAAGTATATTTTCCTGCATCATCACTACATTTGCTCCAAAGCACGTTTGTGTTTTTTTTTTCATAACTGGGAAAAATTATATTGCCAAATCTTTTATACTGAGACCTATTTTTCATTTTTGTTTATACAAGTACAACACATGAGATGAGAAAAATATTGCAATTCCTAGAAAATGAAGATGCACACATTATGGCTTTATTGCACCATCTGACCTTTCTAGTGAGAATTCTATCCATATGATGTTTGAGATTCATATGTCTTGCCCTTTTACAGATCAATGCAAATGCAGTTTACCTCTTATCAGAGCTGCCTTGCTGCAAAAAACATTCGATTAGTGTATAAATAAATATAAATGCACTCTGAATAGATGCATTTCTTGCTTTGGACTGAATTCATCATTGTGCTATTCCATTCAGGTTACTGAAGATGCATCTTTATGCAAACATCATATATTGAAGAAGATGCTGACATTCCAGAACTGTTTACATGATATTGAATTCATAAATCAAAAGAATTTAACTGTTGCCTTTGAATACGAAATGAGTGTATTGTTTTAGATACTATGGTTTAAATGCGGTGCACTAATATAATAGTGTAATAATTTGCAGACTGTTTAAAATTGCTTTTTAGAGATCATTAGTGAAATTAATGTCTTGGAATTATCTATGTATTCTTCGAATAAGTAAATTGTTTTTGAAAAGATGATTGAAAGATGGTTTGGGGTGTGTTTTTATTCTCTCTCTAGAGAAAGTGAGCAAACAGCGCGGCATGTTGGATCCTAAACTAGGTTACAATCACAGCTTGATCACATGAAACATTAAAAAGCTCTTTATATAATAAACCCAAGATCGATCTCCGATGTCAGTACTGTTTCCTTTGCTGCTTTTACAGTCGTGCAGCAAGATAAGATATGTCACCCATGTTTGCTGGCCAAATTCAGTGTGATGGGTAGGGGTGGGCGATATAGCCTCAAAATTATATTACGATATTTCAAGAATATTTATGACGATATGGAGAAAAAACGTTTTATTGGTGATGCTGGCAGCAGCATTTATTAGTGCAAACACAATGAAGGGGATTTTCCATCCTTTTCCAATGGATGCTGTTGTCATTGATGACAGAATATCTAATTAAATACATAATTATTCAGGTAAGAAATACTACAGAAATTAAAGTAATCAAATGTAAAATAGCACTTTAATTTCTGTAGTCTTCATTGTAAAAATGAAATGCAGATTAATGCTTACCATTAAAGTTATAAAACGTATTCAGTCAAGAGCAGAAAGTGATTTTCTTTGATATGCTGCTCTTACTCTCAGACAGGTACAAGGTGTTCTTGTGCGCTCTAGGGAACATGGATGCGCCATACGTCATCGTGCCGCTATATGACACTTTTTTTTTTATCATGCACAAAATTATACCGTGGACGGTATGATATGGTACAGCCCTAGTGATAAAAAGATATTATTTCAACATGTATTTCAAGAACAAAAGACAAACAGATTCTTTTTAGTGAATCAAAATCACACAGCGCAACCAATGTAGCCAGATTCCCAAACAAATGACTCTTATGAACCAGTTCTTTTTAGTGAAACAAGTACATTATAGTGGAATTAGAGTAATTTGATTCACAAGCAAATGACTCATGAACCAGTTCTTTTTAGTGAAACAAGTACATTATAGTGGAATTAGAGTAATTTGATTCACAAGCAAATGACTCTTATGAACCAGTTCTTTTTAGTGAAACAAATACATTATAGTGGAATTAGAGTAATTTGATTCACAAGCAAATGACTCTTATGAACCAGTTCTTTTTAGTGAAACAAGTACATTATAGTGGAATTAGAGTAATTTGATTCCCAAACAAATGACTCTTATGAACCAGTTGTTTTTAGTGAAACAAGTACATTATAGTGGAATTAGAGTAATTTGATTCACAAGCAAATGACTCTTATGAACCAGTTCTTTTTAGTGAAACAAGTACATTATAGTGGAATTAGAGTAATTTGATTCACAAGCAAATGACTCTTATGAACCAGTTCTTTTTAGTGAAACAAGTACATTATAGTGGAATTAGAGTAATTTGATTCACAAGCAAATGACTCTTTAGAACTGGTTCTTTTTAGTGAAACAAAAACCTATACCGTTCAACCAATAGCCTCATTCACAAACCAATGGTTTTTATGAACATGTTGTTTTTAGTGAAACAAAAACGTAGTGTAGTATGATTCACAAAGAAAAAACTTATGAACATTTTTTAGCGATTTAAAAAAAATACAGAACAGCACAACCGATGTCGTCTGATTCACAAACAAATGTTTCTTTTTAGTGAAACAAAAACAATTTTGCGGCCAACAAACGCAACATCCGAACTAAAGATGTGTCTGAATTGGACCGTTGCGTTTGTTGGCTGCAGACGTCAAGTCTCGTTTCAGAAAAGCACAAAGAAACTGAGGACAGCGTTTTCTATAGTGAATTTTTGTTTTGCTTGGCTTTACTTAAAAGTTATTAGAACCTGTGAAAGAGCATTTAGAGAGATAAATAACTCACAATTTTCCAAGTCCATTCTTTGCTGTAAAGCCAGTTCCTTCATCAGATCCCTCTCCCTGGAACACTGAAGTCTGTCCATGTGGACATAAATACTCCAGAAGCCTGGAATTGGAAAAGGAAAACCAAGCCCAGACTTTTCACAATCCAAGAAAAGTCAGTACAACCGAAAACACTCTTACCAAAAGTGCTAAACTTATGTGCCCACTGAGTTAATCACTATATTGTCTTTGGCAGAGACGTACATGTTATTGTCTTCACAGCAGTATTAATTTGCGATTTGGTTTGAAAGGAAGTGCACTATGAATGTAAAAGCAAATTAAGTTTCATTTTCCGCTTCCATCAGCAGCAGCTGTTCTCTGACTCGAGCATCTGAGCCGGGCTGGCAGAGAGCAGGCCTGCTCTGGGCTTTCCTCATGGAGACTTGGAGAAGGGAAGTACAAGAATGCCTGAATGACCAGATGGATCAAACAGCCTCAGGGAAGCCCACGGTTGCCATGCTTCTTTGTTTCTTCCAGTATCTTGCAGCACATGACTTAATTCAGCATGACTAAAGAGAAACTGCCAAAGAAAGATTTCAAATACTGTCATTTCAAAGCTAAAAAGGATTTGGAGTTCTCAGATGTTTTCCCTCAAACGCTTTAGAAGAAATTTAATACATAATATTTTAGAGTAGATATATACTGTAGTACTTTTAGTTTAGTAAGCCTGATTTATGACTCATGAACTGGTTCTTTTTAGTGAAACAAAAACATTATAGCGCAATTAGTGTTGAATTATGACTCTTATGAAATGGTTTTAAAAAAATACACTCCCAATGGAGTATCATTCACAAACAAATGACTCTTGTGAACAGGTTCTTTTTAGTGAATCAAAAGCATACAGCGCTACTAAAATAGCCTGAGTAAGGAAATAAAACACATAAGATGAGTAGCTAGTGGAACGTTTTGAACAAATAGCTCTTATTAACCAGTTCTGTTTAGTGAAAAAACATTATAGTAATTAGTATTGTGCAATTTATGAACAAATGACTCTAAGGAACCTGTTACTTTTAGTGAAAAAAGTGCAAGCAATGTAGCCTAGCCTGATTTAAGAAATTTTTTATTACTTTATTAGTTACTTGAAAAAAGTAACACATTGCTTTTACATTTACAACAAAATAGCTGAGTAACTTTTTTTCAATTTCTGTCCTCGTGTCGAGAGAAATCGAGTGTAAAGGTCCGTTCACACCAAGATCAATGACTGTAAAGATAGATAATAACGATATAGTCCTAAAAAATCGTTCTAAATATAAAAGAATAGCAGTGTCCACACCACAGCTATAACGATATGATATACAGAAACGATATCGTTTATCTTTTTTAGGGAGATTTATTTATTTTTTTTCCAACTGTTGAATGATAAAATGCTGACAGCCAATCAGAATCCATTCTAATTTAAAGGCTCATGCATTTAAAATGACATCTAGTATGGGTTGCTGCAGCTTGGAGCAATGGGCGTGCCGAACGGTTTCTCATTGGTTGGCCAATCAGCAAAAAAAGTTTTTTATTTAAATCTAGTGATGGTCACATGTTGCTGTGATGGGTAGGTTTAGAAGTAGGGGTTGGGTGATAGAAAATATCATTGACCTGATAAAATCAGTGGAAGTCTATGCAATGATCTCACTAAGATAGCAAAACAAACCTGTGCGAGAGAGACACAATATCTCTAATATCATTAACGCTGTTTTTACGTTAAAAAAATTTTTTTTGGTCTCATAGTTAGGTTGGATTTACTGCTTGAACTGCTGTCATACAGTACGTCAGCTTGACCAGTAACTCACATGAGTACAAGTTCCTGGTTACTGTTGCTTCTCTTGTGTGTTATTATGGCATTGTGTGTGAACATGAGCATGTCAAAGCATTCAGAAGAGTCCAAAAATGTGTGCCAAGCAGCTCACGGAAATGAAACTGAAGAATAAAAGGTACAGTTATTAGTCTGATTTGACTATAATGCTTCTTACATTTTAAACTTTTTAATTACATAATTTGGTCTGCATGTTAAATGATTTAAAGGGATAACTCAGCCAAAAATGATAATTCTGTCATCTTTTAATTTTAAAAGACATCATAAGATGTTGTAAGTGGTTAAATCTTAAAGTTTAGTTTTCGGTTCTCACTGTTATGGAAGCCCAGCTCTACGTAAGACTTAAAAAAAATGAAATAATTGTGAATTATATGAATTATATCTTCCAGTTTTGACTTTATCTCACAATGTGAATGTTTCTTCATTTGAACTTTGTCTCATACTTACCTTTTTAGTTTTTTACTCTGGGATGGAAGCAGCTGTATTGACTCTCTCAGTAAACTGGAGGAATTATGAGTTTCCACAAAATCAAAACAATTTCTATTGTATGCTGCACTGAGCTGAGCTGTGACGGTCAAAATGACTCTACTTTGTCTCACTTGTGCATTACGCTTTCCCAAAAAGTGTGCTTTTGAGACGTTAGTGGTGGCTTGTGAGTAGGACTGATGTCGGTAATGGAAAACAATAGCTGGGAATAATTATGGCCTTCCATGACTCATTGCTCCTGAGCTAACAAGTCATTGAGATTTGATAAGCTGCAGGTACATTCACAGGGGATCTGTTGGCATCGTAGGCTCCATTCATTTGACTATTCACTAGCAGGAACTGATGGTGTCTGCTATAGTAAAGAGCTTCTATTGTTGTGCCCGTTTCCATCACATCAGAAGCAATTCAACACCAACTATTATGATGAATACAACACACTAGCTGTCCTAAAAAGTGACCTGTCAGTGCTTTCTATGGAAATCGAGTTTCATTTTTGACTCCACTGTGATTCAGTTCAGTTTGCAAAATCTCTGAAATCGGATTTTATTGCTAAAAGGTTCTTTTTAGTAGCTCAGGAGACTCTGAGATTTGTCAAGTAATTTAGTATTTAATTTGTCTCCAATAAAAGCAGATATTAATGACATAAATTAATGTAAAATGTGTGTGTGTGTGTGTGTAGACACTCACCTAAAGGATTATTAGGAACACCATACTAATACTGTGTTTGACCCCCTTTCACCTTCAGAACTGCCTTAATTCTATGTGGCATTGATTCATCAAGGTGCTGAAAGCATTCTTTAGAAATGTTGGCCCATATTGATAGGATAGCATCTTGCAGTTGATGGAGATTTGTGGGATGCACATCCAGGGCACGAAGCTCCCGTTCCACCACATCCCAAAGATGCTCTATTGGGTTGAGATCTGGTGACTGTGGGGGCCATTTTAGCACAGTGAACTCATTGTCATGATCAAGAAACCAATTTGAAATGATTCGAGCTTTGTGACATGGTGCATTATCCTGCTGGAAGAAGCCATCAGAGGATGGGTACATGGTGGTCATGAAGGGATGGACATGGTCAGAAACAATGTTCAGGTAGGCCGTGGCATTTAAACGATGCCCAATTGGCACTAAGGGGCCTAAAGTGTGCCAAGAAAACATGTCCCACACCATTACACCACCACCACCAGCCTGCACAGTGGTAACAAGGCATGATGGATCCATTTTCTGTTTCCGCCAAATTCTGACTCTACCATCTGAATGTCTCAACAGAAATCGAGACTCATCAGACCAGGCAACATTTTTCCAGTCTTCAACTGTCCAATTTTGGTAAGCTCATGCAAATTGTAGCCTCTTTTTCCTATTTGTATTGGAGATGAGTGGTAC
The DNA here is from genome assembly GCA_038088235.1 of Zacco platypus. NCBI lineage: Eukaryota > Metazoa > Chordata > Actinopteri > Cypriniformes > Xenocyprididae > Zacco > Zacco platypus. The sequence continues at coordinate 6,466,360 of CM076065.1, forward strand.
CCGGTGGGGTCTTCTGCTGTTGTAGCCCATCCACCTCAAGGTTGTGCGTGTTGTGGCTTCACAAATGCTTTGCTGCATACCTCGGTTGTAACGAGTGGTTATTTCAGTCAAAGTTGCTCTTCTATCAGCTTGAATCAGTCGGCCCATTCTCCTCTGACCTCTAGCATCAACAAGGCATTTTCACCCACAGGACTGCCGCATACTGGATGTTTTTCCCTTTTCACACCATTCTTTGTAAACCCTAGAAATGGTTGTGCGTGAAAATCCCAGTAACTGAGCAGATTGTGAAATACTCAGATCGGCCCGTCTGGCAGTAACAACCATGCCACGCTCAAAATTGCTTAAATCACCTTTCCCATTCTGACATTCAGTTTGGAGGTCAGGAGATTGTCTTGACCAGGACCACACCCCTAAATGCATTGAAGCAACTGCCATGTGATTGGTTGATTAGATAATTGCATTAATGAGAAATTGAACAGGTGTTCCTAAAAATCCTTTAGGTGAGTGTATATATATATATATAATATTGTATATATATAATAGTGTATATATATATATATATAATAGATATTTTAATATGTAATTATATACAATCCTGCATGTTCTCTCTGTAATAACAGTCTCATTTACTTATTTACAGAAATAAATTTTGTAATCTCCTCCAAATGTGCTTAATGTGATTATTAGAGAAATTGTGCTTCAATCTTTAGATTTTCAAAGAACAAAAAAAAAAACAATTTTAAAATGTGTATTTGGAAAGTTCTGGTCTTTTATGCATTTAATTCACAATGTTTCCACAGAAAAGACGAGAAGAGGAATCTGTGCTGCGCTTGGGAATGTTCCGATATGGATAGCGGAATTACCGGTAAGCAGTCAAACATATTCATATTCAGGGTTCGTTTACACGACAACGATGTACTAAAAATGGAAAAACATTGCCATTGCGTTATTTTTTTCCGTGTACAGGAGACAATGTTGTTAAAACGATCCCTAAACGGATCCACGACTAAAAATGCTGTACTATGCTGCCAGACCAGTAGTTGGCGATGTCACTTTGTAAAGAAAAAGTATGCGCCTGGAGACTGAACACGTAATATGCAAGAGCATGACGTCACTGGTATCACAAATTCACATTTTTGTAGTGAACATGGAGACGATGTCGGCACTGTTTTGAAACCAGTTTTCAAAAGTTTGCATTTTCAGGCACTGTTGTCGTGTAAATGAACAGCCAAAACGTATAAAAAGTTTTCAGTGTTTAGTTGAAAATGGTGGCATGTAACCACCCCTCAGTCAGGGGATTTACTAAGTTATGGCTTGCATTGTAATGAATCTGATTGGACGGTGTAAAATGCTGCCAAAGAAAAATCAATACACTCTCTGAAACGGCTAATCAGCTCAGAGTCTTGAGTGACAGTCCCACAGAGTTCCCTTAAACATGGTTTAGTTCAAGCAGCGGGAGAGGAGATAATGGGCGATGTTACCGTTTTTTCTCCGAATGTTTGCAGCCATGTGCAACCTCTGTCTAATTACACTGTTGCCGTCACCTGCTGCTATGGGAAATTCCTTGTGGGGATCTGGAGGCATCCATTATGTGTGGCGCAAACATTTGTCTGCCACTGAGTCTAGCTTGCTACCCAGCATGCCTCAAAATCACCTCGCAGTGTGTATCGAGACCGAAAGGAGCGAGTTCCTGCCAATCACTCAGCGTGTAGAGGTTTCTCTGCGCATAGAGACATGACGCTAGAGGTTTAATTTGCAAATGTTTTTCTGTTTTGACTGGTTATTCCTGTTTGTTTGAGTTTTTTGCGATTGTTTTGACTGGAAGGCGAGAATTTACTTGTTGATAAAGCAGGCATGGCATTTCGCAATCAGATACAAAATTAATGTAACTTCATCTGGTGACATTAAAAAAAGATGTAATCACATTCATAATAAAAAGAGAATACTAGTAGGATTACACATTTTTTTATGTATAACAAAAGCAAAAGAACAGCTATCAGACACACACTTTCCCTGCTGAATGGAAGAGCTATCCTAAATATCCTAATTGACCCTTTTCTGGGAATTTGATTGACAGGCGATCTGACCAATCATAACCCCGAATTCGGCATTTTGTCCGAGAAAGCAGTCAGGGGAGTTAGTAGATTAACGTTGGTGAACTTGAACTTGAAAAATTGTGTACTCACGTCTTTCCACAAGAGATGATCGGTTCACGAGGAGCTACAGCGATCTGTCACGACACATTAAATAGACATTATACGCTATTTATTGTTTAAACTTCTTTAAAAGATTACAATATTTGAAATTTGAAACTTTGTTTCATAATTTCGTTGTCAGTGTTCTCTTTGCTCCAGAACATGTGTGAGAACATGATGTGTGGCATGAGAGCGTATAGCTTGTCAAACTAAAATCTTTGCGAACGGTCAATTGATCTGATTTTCTGGTTTTAGGAGTCCAAATACCATAGTCTTTTCTTCCCTTTTGACTTACATCTGAGTGAAAAGACTTCTCGAACAAGTAGGCCGGGGCTCAATTTTGACCATTGGAAATTGATTGGATGGTTGTGGTTTGCTGTTGGCCAATCTCATGCGATTGACAGGTTGTCCCGCCCTCACGCTAGTAAACACGTCAAAAGAGAAGTCGGTGCAAGAGGGAGAGGTAGTTATTTTGATTAAAGATTACAAGGGCACATAAATTAAAAAACAAAATGTGCACGGATACATCATTTATATTAAATACTGCAATGTCCCATCAAAAACAAGAACTGTCTATTTTGATTTCATGGTGACTTCAGGACCAGCTTTATACCCACAGCATTTCCACGGCATTAAATCTGCCCTCTGTTCCACCTGTCCCTATAATTTTAAATGAACATAGCATTTCATTTTTTTCTGAGCAACTTCAAGCAGCCTCATGGCGGATCTCAACAAGGGCACCATATGAGTCATGACCGCCACTGACTGTTAGATAATCAAATGACACTTCATTCACAGCACCACTGAGTCAGATGTGCTCAAACCATATACAATTATGGTAACTGATACCATTACCAACCCAAAACACTGCGATGAACTCTTTTGAAAAAAAAAGAGAGACGCTTTACTTGTGTTGAACTTTTTCTTTCAAAGATACGAGAGCCACTTTAATGGTAGCGTTGGGCTTATTCAATAATAATTTTGCACATATCGCGTACTTAAGCATTCAGTTCTCACGCTGAATTTCCAACATAACAGGTGTGTATGCATAGAAACATGTTCTTGTCATTGTTCATCATTGTTTGTGGGTGGTGGCCGGGTGTGTTTGAAATGTTTAATTTGCATAAATTTGTCCATAATATACAAATATGTCCATATAAGGACTTCCGATGCAATCCTCAAAAACTTGACTACACATTGGGAGCTTATCAATTGTAAGCTGTGAACAGGATGCAATTTTTAAGTGTTTATTATTACTCGGAAATAATGAATCATTCTGTTGTACTTACCTCTAGTTATTCAAATTCTAATAATATTTCTATAAAAAAATAAATCGGCTTAAATGACTTGTTTCTAAGGTTACTGTGTGGGTTTTTTTGTATATGTGTGGTTGCATTTAAAATATTTTTTAGCGCAAATTAACTTGACTCGTGATTTTCGGATGAAAAGCTGATACTAAAGCTAAGAATAGTGCATATGTTTTTTTTTCCGAACTCTAGTATTTGGCATCTTCTAAAAATGTTGTGAAAAACAACACATTCATATTGCACATTATGCAGAGGTCTCACAGGAGAAAATATCAGCCAGATGTTGTTTACTCCAGTCTCATTAGATATACAGACCACAAAAAAGATTTCATTTATTTAAATTTTTTTTTAAAAAAAGGAGCTATGACATAAAACAAAAAAGAAATATGAAAGATTCTGCCTTACCCTAAGGTTTCACGTTGTCCCTTGATGCGATGAAGAGCTTTGATAGGATGGTGTGGTCATTCTTTTGTTCTTCTCTGGAAAATACAGGTGTTGGTAAAGGTTTTATACATATGATTAAAGTCCTTTATTCTAATCCCACAGTATTGGTACTCATGGGACAATCGCTTTCCTCACCATTTTCTATCGCTAGGTCTTCGTTCTTTAAGTCCAGCTCTTTTTGCTCTCTCCCTTGAACCTTTTGCCTATGATTTGACAATCCACTGAGATTTCCATTCATAATACTTTGCATCATGTAGCATTATATGCTGATGATGTTCTGGTTTTCTAGCCTGCTGTCTATTTGTGAAGAGTTCGGCTATTTATCTGGTTTCAAGTTTAACCTAAATCTGTCATTTAACTTTAAATGAGTTGCTAAAATGTTACCGTATCCACCCATTACCTCTGTTGTTCAGCACTTTAGTATCTTGGGATACACAACTTTTTGAACCATATTGTGAGGCACAATTTTTCAGAAGTTGGCAAGAACATCAAGGGAGATCTGGACAGATGGATTAATCTGCCCAACTCTCTGCAGGCCCAAATCTCTATTGTAAAAATTCATATTTTGCCTTGACTGAATTTTTTATGGCTCTATGTTACCCCCCTCCTGTCAACTTCTGGAATAAAATCCATGGTAAAATCTCCCAATTCATCTGGAATAGAAAAAGACTGTTTGAAGTTGGCTACTTTACAAAGGAAGAGGGCAGATGAGGGCTTTGCAGTACCTAATTGCAAGTTCTATTTTTGGTCTTTTGTGCTGCTTTAACCCTCTGTTTAATACCTCTGTCTATTGTCACAAGATAGAAGAACATATTGTGCTGCCGTGGAAACTGGAAAGCATCCTTTTTTCTAATGTACCAAATAATCAATGTGCCTTGGTCCCATAGTTTCCCATCGTATTCAAACTTGGAAGTTGGTTGAATCTAGACGCCAGATCTCCAGTAAGTGGCATATACAGTCTCCCATGTTCAGTAATAAAGACAACTGGTGGCAGATCCATTCCTCCTTCGCATTGGATAGGAGTGGTATTCGATATTTGAAAGATATTTATAATGATTCTGGTTTGTGCACTTTTCAAGACATTGCAAATTCAATTAGCCAGCCTCCTCGTTTTTCTTTTATTTACAGCTTAGATCGGCCCTCAAAGCATATGGTGTACCTTGGCAACAATTTGCTTGTACACCCATTGTATTAATTGATTATTGCTCTAGGGAATAACAGAGGCTTTGTGTCGATATTACATAATTTTATTTTGGATGCCTCTGATGCTAAACTGCCATTAGTTAGGCTGTGGAGAAGAACAGTAACTGCCCGAATTTGGATCCAGATTTTACTTTAATAGGATGTTTGAGTAAGGTGCTTCTACATCAGTGTTATTCACCCATCAAGTTGTAGGGAGTAGGGATAAGGTTAGGATTCAATTTTCGGACAGGAATGTTGTTCCAGGATCAGGACTTTCTTTGGATCATTTTCAAATCATGTTGGATGATCATCAGGTTTAACTTGTGGACGTTATTGAGCTCAAGCGCTATTGTCATTAAAGCAAAAGAGGGACAAACAAAAACTAAAACATTAAAATTCATTCTAAAATAACATTTTAACATTAAAAGTGTAACATTAATCAATATTAGAATGAAACCTCAATATATCTCTCCCTGCTCTCCATAAGTTAGAAGTTAAAGACATTTGCATTTAAACCCTTCACCACTCACCTTCTCTGGAGCAAACAGTGAGTCATTCCAAGTCCCACAGCATCAGAGCGGCTTTCTGAAAGATAGCCGTAGAGTGGGACATCGATCAGAGCCGGGCCACGCTGGGCTCAGACCTGACATTTAAAAACCGGACCTGTGATTAATCATCGGCCTAACAGGGCTCAGACTTCACAGCATTTGTAATGCAGCCCCGTGGACATCCAAAGACCCAACAGCAAGAAAGTGGGAGAGTTTATAGACAACCATGTTAAACAGACTAAAGCGGAATGTTTAAATTTACCCATATGTCCTGTGAGGATGTGCTATTCTACTCAAAGCAGATATAACATTACGTTTTCTCAATGCAGGTATGGAATCACAGTTTAGATCCAGCCTTAAACCGGCACATCAGGATTTATAGGTTACTTGAAGGTAACGGGTCATCAAAATAACCTTTCCGGTTATCCTTTTGTAGAGGCGTTAGCAACAATAATAAATTGTACAAAAAGTGGTAGTGTGGTATTTTTCAAAAAATGACACACCATATTGAGGTAAAACAAAAAAATTCCTAATTATTACAGAATTAGAAGTCACATTCTACACGGAGTGCACACAAAATCAAAGTGGGATTAGTAAGATTTATTCATTTTTAAAGAAACAATTTCTGTTTCAAATAATAGCTGTTATTTTACCATAGTTTTCACAAAATATTAAGCAGCAAAATATTAAGCAGTTTTCAACATTGATAATAATAATACATGTTTCTTGAGCACCAAATCAGCATATTAGAATGATTTCTGAAGGATCATGTGACACTGAAGACTGGAGTAATGGTAAAAATAAGTAAAAATATATAAAAATAGAAAGTTCTTTTATCCTTATATTTCACTTTTTATTTATTTTATTTTATTTTTTACAGATGATAATGCATTTCATCGATACTGGGAGGCTAAACAGAAGGTTAGGCACAAATGCAGTTACTTGGATGAGAAGAACTTCATTTTGTCCCCTCATTTATTTGCTCGGCGCAGGTCCAGTGTATCTGGAGCAAATGATGCATCAGATGCAGCAAACTCAAGATGGAAAGCATCACAAATCACTCGTGTCCCCGCTAAATCTGCCAACCTGGATGTTATCATCACCAGTGAGAGATCAAGTGCACCAGACCTGAGCTGTGAACCAATAAATCCAAGTGATTCAAAGACTCAGAGACAAAATATCGCCAGTGAGAACTCAATGCAAGTACATATCGTAGAGGTGAGCGGGAATCTGCCAATGATCGAGTGGATTCCGGAAACATCTTATGAGCGAATGGCGGCGGAAACCAAAGCCTGGAGGTGCGCCGGATTTTTTACGGAAACAAACCATAAAACAAGGAGTCCTGAAGCTCTTTGGAAAGAGGCATCTGGACAAAAACGCCAATGGAGCCACGGGCGCCTGGCCAAGGTGGCCCACCTTGGGTCATCATTGTCTGCCAATGGCCTGCCAACCGCAGCCAGACACCGAGTGGTGATCCGGAGAGTGGCACGAGTAAGAGGTTACAGAGCAACTCAGATCCAGGGCAGTCATGGGGAACGGAAGCTCGAACCGTTACCGAATCACAAAGACCTGCACAATATCTACAGTCTGTCAGCACTACAAAATCAGTATGAATGTCTCTGTAGTCCTTTCCAACCACGGTTGAGACACAGTCCGGTGGGAGACCAGCGAGACGCCGCACAGAACATTGACAGGAAACAGGAAGAACAGCGGAGAGAGTTTTCAGAAGCGATTGGGGTAAGATATAAAAGAAAAGAGTAGTACTTTATTTTACAGTCCTGTTGCCCATGTACATACTATGTACTTGTTATACACTGTTAAATGTCGCTGTAGATTTAGCAGCACATTACTGTAAAAACCAACAATACAATACTGTATTATTAATTACAGCAGAAGCAAACTAAAATGAGAAAATGCTGTAAAAATACAGTAAAATACTGTTTTGTAGAATTACAGCACTCTTCTTGTGTACTGTCAATTAAATTACAGAAGGTTTACTGTATATGAAAATACAGTAACTTGCTGGCAACCGTGCTGCCAGTACTGTACTGTAAAAATACAGGAAAATTGTTAACAGTGTAGTAATTGCAATAAATGGGTAATAACTAAGTACTAACCCTAAACCGAACCTTAACCCATGCAGTTACCTTATATTACACTTTCTTAGCTATACATAAGTGCATAAATTGTAAAATAAAGCGCAACCATAAAAATTATTTTAATAAAAATTCTGAGTTTATATCTCACAATTCAGACTTTTCTCACAATTCTGAGAAAAAAAATGAGTCAGAATTGCAAGATATACAGTAAACTCGGAATTGCGAGATTTAAACTCACAATTCTGAGAAGAAAAGTCGCTATTAGCTTTTTTATGGTTTTATTCCATGGCAGAAACAAAAAAACAATTGCAAGATGTAAACAGAATACTGAAAAAAAAGTTAGAATTGCGAGATGTAAATGTGTGTGCATGCCATGTTATAATTACTGTAATTGTGAGATTAAGAGTAAAAAGCGTTCACGTCCTCGTTGAATTTATTACAGCTTGTAAACTGGGAATTTTCTGAGAGCTTCCACTATCTCAATTGCAAGATATAAAGTCACATTTTTTTTTAAAAAAAGTCAGAATTGTGAGATAAAAATTTTATTCCGTGACAAAACAAGCTTCTATAAGCTGATGTTCTGAAACAAAATACTTTGTTAAGACATACTATACCATTTTGCTGCTTTTGAGATTTCCAAATGAGTTTTCTGTCCACTTTTTTCTCAGCCACACCAGTTGATCAATGTCCTGACTCGAACGCCTCACCTTTAAAGCACAAAGGCCAAATTTTACAATTGTACAAACTGAATGAAAACTCAAATAATGTGTGACTCAATAAGGCTGCTTGTTCACACCGGGAAACCTGCAGTGCAGATTGATTGTTTTATAAAGATATCGACCCGTTTGGTGGTAAACAGAAATGCATTATTTTGTTACACAAACAGCCTCTATTTGATTCCAGATGAATGCTGGTAGCTATTGTTAGCTGTGAAGAATTACAGGAGCAATTTAGACTCTAAAAATGAAGCACTCGTGTCATGTGTCCTACACTGGTCTGGTATTGGTTTTTGGAGGGCATGCTGAACGACTGTAGTAATATGGTTAAAAATATTTTAGAATATTTGTGGAAGTCTCACAATAATTGTGAGATTATTTACAAGACTATGTAAATAACATGTAATGTACAGTATTTCCAAATTGAACAGAACTTAATAGTATTCAATTCCTTATTGGGAAAATGATTTAAAACAGTAGCCTAAATAGCTATTTGGATATTGCTTAATATTATTTTCCATGCCTAAAAGTAAAGTCGTTTAAAAAGCAGAGATTTTTTTTTTTTTTTTAAAGAATGGTTTCTTTCTTTAGAATAACAAATCAAGTACAAATAGGCCAGGAACGCGTATTAAGAAAGCAAATAGGATCAATTTTGATTTCATGTTGAGTTTACACAAACTGATTAACTTCAAACAAAAAGTACTGAACCATGAAGTGACCAGAGCGAGTAAATTCCCCTGCTAATGTGGCCCAGTCATGCCAAATTAACTTTTATAAGTGTGATTTTCATGCATTTTTGGCATTAGATTTACCTTTAAAATAAGCTCTCAAAAGATAAAAAGATTTCCTAAGCCCAGGTGGCGTGTTTTCGCCAATGGTTTCAGTCGTCACTAGGAGAGTTCAGACTGGAGATATAAAAAAGGAGGGAATCTCAGTGCAGGAGAATGCGTCTCCCTTCGGAAAAGACTCGATCCTTGTGTGATGTGGGGAGGTAGGAGAGAAAAATAGAGAAGTTCCACTTTGACCCTGTCGAGTGACAGTAATAAATGTGGGCTGGTGGAATTGCTCCATCTTTTCTGATTGCTTGTTTTTCTGTTTGTTGCTCCTCAGGACATTCGGTGTCAGTCAAGATGCCGGAAGAACGCCGAATCCCCTCCGACTCCGCACCATGTCACTTTCTCTCACATTTTACAGGTTCTCCAGAGCAAACCAAGCAATTTTTCAGAGTTCAGGGGCCAGAGATCTCACAGGGCTCTTTAAACGCTGCTGAGAGTGTTCAATATTAGACGACCTTCGTTTAAGAGAAGTGAAGTGCTGGCCAAAGAACACGCCACAAGCTTTAGAACATATTCATATTTTTTATTCAAACTTTAAATTTCATCGTCTCTACAGTGTAAAAGGTCATGATTTCAAAGCCCTAAAAGGACTAAAAGAGATGGATTCACATCGATTTGGTAAGAAATCCATCTAGAGTATTCAAATAAACCATTTAGGAATGATTTTTCGAGGTGGAATGGGAGAAGAAAATATAGGAATCAGAAGTTAAAAAAGCTTTTAACAACCAAAATGTCGACGCAAGCTATAAAACAGAACATGAAATAAAATATAAACACAATTAAAAAACATCGATTTGTTACACGGTAAACAAGTGTGATACTACAGCTAAGATTCAAAGAATATAATTACAGTACAATATGTACTTACAGTATGCCATCGTACACCCACAAACCCCCAGTCACACATACATGTACAGCACAAACGTAAGAAAATAAACATTGATGATCTCTGACAAAAATTATAGTCATGTGCATTTACACTGTACACACCATGTTTCATTTTAATACTGCTGTAGGTGCTGATCGCTCTCATTTATCATTTTTTATGACTTTTTTTTTTTCTTTCTGCATTTTGAAGTGCAGCTACCCCAGACTTCTGAGATTAGTGCTTTAGCAATAATATACCATTTATCACACCAATATATTATATATGTATATATAATCAATATAAAAAAAATACATACCATTTGAGGGGATGCCAAATGGGAATTTTCTAATGGGATAAGGAGAAACACATTATTGCTCTTTTAAGGATCGGTCACATCAGCAGGACAAGGGGAACCATATATTTAATCAAGCACCGAACGGCTAAAACCTTTAAAAGAATATTCTGGGTTATACTCTATGGTCATAATCTGGCCATGTGGATAAAATCTACCGCCGTTCAAAATTTTGGGGTCTGCAAGATTTTTTCATGTTTTTGAAAGAAGTATTTTATGCTGCATTTATTTGTTTTTAAAAAAACAAAACAGTAAAAATAGCGATACTGTGAAATATATAACATTTTATTAAATAAATTATTTTTTTATATTTATATAAACTGTTATTATTTTATATTTTTATTAAATATAATTTATTCCTGTGATGGAAAGCTGAATTTTCAGCATCATTACTCCGGTCTTCAGTGTCACATGATCCTTTAGAAATAAAATTTGCTGCTCAAGAAACATTTATTATTACTACTAATGTTGAAAACAGTTATGCCGCTTAATATTGTTGTGAAAACCGTGATACATTTTTTTTTTTTTTTAGGATTCTTTGATTAATAGATTGTTTAAAAGCACATTTATTTGAAATAGAAATCTTTTGTAACATTATAAATGTCTTCACTGTCACTTTTAATCCTTGCTGAATAAACTGTAAATTTTGAATAAAATTTACTGATCCCAAACTTTTGAATGGTAATGTATGTTGAATTATTGAATAATTAATCATTTACAGTAATATACTTACAGTGTAATCTTGAGCGCCACAAATTTTCAAGAGTCCTGCAAATTACACCCACGTTGAAAACAACCAGTTCCTCAACCTAAAAAAAGCAGATCCCACCTGAAAAAAGCTTTTTAAATAACCTTACAGCTCAAACAGCACATATTTACTGTAAAATTTGTAGGTATAAGCATAAATGAGTTAAAAAAAATCTACTTCAGCCCATATACCTCCATTGTAAGTGTATTATTGTAAATTATTATTTTACGAACAGAAGGGCAACTTGAAATAGCAGTCATCAACAGCAATAAACCCATGATATTAAGCTAACGATAACCCAGAATATTCCTTTAAACCGCACCACAATATCACTGAAACTCAGGGCCAGAGATCTGAAATATAAATTAGCGCAGCACTGCATCTTTTCAAAATAAAATAACCTAGGTGACTAATTTATATCCACGACTTTACACATGAGGTATCACGGTTTGTTTTTAAAGATCACAGGAGAAGAGGTGGCTTTCTGACTCATTATTTCCTTAACATTTATGATATCGATCATTAACCAAAGATTAAAACAGTGTGAAACAAATGCCTATGCGAGCATCATTATGTCAAGCACTGGTTAAATGGACCGACTCATTGTTCTAGTGAGATGGCTGGTGATTGTCATAGCAGATGATCTGTCTTTCACAATTGGGTGATAAGGTTTTGCACACAGCTTCACTGTGAATGTCCATTGGCCACTGGGTAAAGTTGGCTCATAAATGATCTAACCAATGGATCTGGAACTGCTTTTTTGCTGCCAGTAACGGTAGGTGAGTACACGAGTTTATCTGAGCTTTGGTATTTTTAATGCGAGCTATGAACAGGTATTTTTAGCTTATTTTCTGCCTTATTTTTGTGGACACAGTGTATTTACGCCTGTATGGAAGCAAGATTCTGCCTCGGTTTCGTAAACAAGAAAAGGTAATTGTCAAGAATAAAGTCAGAATTTAAAAAAATAAAGTCACATTGTGAGATCACAATTAAAAGAAATAACGATGCAAAGAGGTATTAAGTAGCGATTAAGAGAAATAAACTCAATGTGAGACATAAAAATCACAATTATGAGTAAAAGTTGCAATTGTGATGTCACAATTTGAAAACAAAGTTGAGATATAAAGTCGTTATTATGAAAAGATTATGAGACTTTAGTCACAATTGTGAGCGATAATGTTTCAATTAGGAGAAAGTCAGAATTGTGAGATATTAAAATCACAATTATGGGATATAAAGCTGTAGTTGTGAGATATAGTCACAATTCGAGAAAAACAAAGTCACAATTCAGTGAAATAAAGTCAGAATTGTGAGATATTAAAATCACAATTATGGGATATAAAGCTGTAGTTGTGAGATATAGTCACAATTTGAGAAAAAAAAAAGTCACAATTCAGTGAAATAAAGTCGCAATTGTGAGATATAAAATCATGGTAACACTTTAGTCTAGAGTCCAATTCTCACTATTAACTAGTTTATTAGCATGCATATAACTAGGATATTTATTAATACTTATACAGCACATATTAATGCCTTATTCTGCACGTCCATATTCTAAATCCCTTAACCCTACTCAATACCTAAACTAAACAACTACCTTATTAATTATTAATAAGCAGTAGTTAGGAGTTTATTGAGGCAAAAGTCATAGTTAAAAGTGAGAATTGGACCCTAAGCTAAAATGTGACCAAAATCACAATTATAACGAATAAAGTTGCAACGGACAGTTTACTAATACTCTAATGAGAGCTAGTTGACATGTAGTTGCAATGTGTTCAGTGGACCATCAAAATAGTGTTACCAAAAGTCACATTGTGAAATATTGTCACAATTCCAAAACATAAAGTCACAATTACCTTTTTTTTTTAAACTCTGAGGCAGAAACAGGCTTCCATATGTTCGCACTCATCCAATGCAAGCTCTAAAAAGAAACAAATTCATATAGGAATAAACACTTTCTTGAATATATGCAGACGAAGAAAACGCATATCCACAAACACAAGTTAAGTCCATTTTTAAATCCATAGGTAGGTATTCGCATCAACCTGCCTTAAATCCCTTAAATACAGACACACACACTCTCCATATACATGAGCAACTGAGCTCTAGATGTGAGTTTGGTCTGCAATAAAACCGAGGGAGTCAGTCTGGGAAAGTGTGAAGCTTCAGTCATTAGTTGCATGATGGTAACAGTTATTAGTAGACAGGACCAAGATTTCCACACACACAAAGCAAGGGCAGAGCGATCCAAAACGACACCATAGAGAATATGACCACTGCGGTAGCGTTGAGCCGTGACTATCGGGACTGGACGGTAAACAGCGTGGATGTCCAGTGTGTCTGCCACACCGCCGACTCAAGGTCACGTGATCTCAGCGAAGGCGATGTGATTCTGTTGACAGAGTTAGACAGAAGGAAGGACGTCAGCAAAACACATCAAACACATTGAAAATGCTTTGGAAGCGGAAAGACCTCAAGTTTGAGGAGAAAGGCATTTACACTTTTCACACTGGTGTGACTACTAGCAGCAGCTGTTTAGTGCTGAAAAACATCTGTCTTGTTTTTTTGTCATCTTTAAATTGTTACATTTATTCTTACAAAAATAAATTATAAATAGGGTAAGAATATAAATTATTACTACAATAAATTATTAAATAATTCAGTGTATATTAATAAATATTATTAACTATGTAAGTCCTGATATCTTTTGAGAAGCAATTTCACTTCTTAAAGGGTTAGTTCACCCAAAAATGAAATCTCTGGTATTAATTAATCACGCTCATGTCCTCATGCACGTGTTCCAAACCCGTAAGGCTTTTGTTCATCTTCAAAACGCAAATAAAGATATTTTAATGAAATCTGAGAGCTTTCTGTCACTCCACTGACCGCCTATAGCAACTACCACTTTTAAGCACCAGAAAGGTAGTAAAGACATCATAAAAGTAATCCATGTTATTCCAGTGGTTTAACCTCAATTTTATACATATATATCAATTTATTTACAAAAATTAATATAAATAATTTTATTTTTTAGGTGAACTAACCCTTTAAAAAAATCTTAAGGATGTTTTCTGGAAAACAAGAAAAAAACACTGAAAGAAAAAGTAAAACTGAAAGTGTTCAGGTTACTACTTTTTTTTTTTTAATTACACTGCTGTTCAAAAGTTTGAATTGGGTAAAATATTTGAATGTTTTTGACAAAAGTCTCTAAAGCTCACAAAGGCTGCATTTATTTGCTCAAAAATACAGTCAAAACAGCAACAATATTGTGAAATATTATTACACTTTAAAATAAATGTTTTGCCCATTTATCATTCTGATATGCTGATTTACTGCCCAAAAATATTTTTTATTATTATCAATGTTGAAAACAGTTGTGCCGCTTAATTTTTTTGTGGAAACCGTGATGATTTCATCAGGACTCTTTGATGAACTCAAAGCAGAAAATCTTCTGTAACATTATAAAATCAACTTTTGATTCATTTAATGCATTCTTGCGGATTAAAAATCTGTTACACTTTATTTTGATTGTCCACTTTAGACATTCCACTGACTATAAGTAGCTTTAACTCTCATTAGAATATTAGTAGACTAAGTTGACATGTAGTTGCAAAGATACTTATAGTCGAATAGTAGAATGTCGGCGAGCGTCAAAATAAAGTGTTATAGATATTAAGCAGACAGTCTACTAATACTCTAATGAGAGTTAGTTGATGTAGTTCAAAGTTACTTAAAGTTAGTAGAAAGTCTAAAGTGGACCATTGAAATAAAGTGTAAAACTTTTGAACAGGAGTGTGTTCCTTTGGATTTAACGCACAGAAAATTGTTCTGAAGGCGAATTATGTGCATAAAGCAAATGCAGTATACTAAAAAAATATCAATTCTACTTCACTTCTACATCAGACCCTTGTTTTCAAGCAGACCCGAGTATAGTTTCTTGTTGTGCCTCAAAGTTCATGAATAAGGTGAAAAAACCAAACGTAGATCCAAACCAAATGTAGTCAACCAAGTCCAAAACGTCTGATATAAGCACTCGTGTGTGCCAGGTTGTAATGATGTGAGTTTAAGCTTTGCTTGGGCCCAAATATCTTATTAATTCATTTTACACACAGCCGAAGTTCCTGCATGAGGCTGACCACAGGGACCAGGTAACAACATACACCAAAGGTTCTGTTTAACCTTTAGCTGCCATATGCGAGCGGTTTGTGTGCCCAATCAGAAAGAAAATGAGTCCTGAGAACCAGGAGACAGATCATTTCAGTCAGAACTGATGGGGTGAATGACTTCAGTCACAACTCTATTCTGAAATGCAATGTTCTGTTTCTTACACGTGTCACGCCGATATACATATAAATGGGTGTTGAAAGGGATTCGGCTGGAGTTGTAGCTGAATTTAGAGTGATAGCTAACAGTACACGGTGCTGAAAAACTACACACTGCGTCAGAATCTGTATAAATAATACAGCCGCAAATGGAGCGAGTTCATCAGAGATTCAGCAAACACGAAGAACGATCACAGAAAAGCGTTCCGCAGGTCACATCGCTGATATATACACTGTGACCTCGGCAGAGAATGCGGGGCGGATTTTCCCAAGCAAATTATTTCTTGCTTCCAGCCATATTTGCCATGATCCCGCAGTCTCTGTGATTTGAAGAGACAAAAACAGAGATGTGGATTTTCCTCGCCTTGTCCTCCCACTTTCAGCAGCATTATGGTTTCTGACAGCAATCTGTCTGGGGGATATTTCAGCAGAAAGCAAAGTGGAATCTTCTGTTTTCCATCCCAGAAACCTCACGGGACATTATCGCATCCAAACTTCATCTACATCTATATCGCAAATAAATATTTTGAATCAGCACCCTCGACTAAAGAAAAGAGAAAAGAGAAGATTAGCATTTTTATTGGCGTAAAGAGCCCTTAATATCCTATACAATCGTTCGCTGCATTTCAATAAACCATCTGTGAACCGACAGTGTTCCCAAATGATTTGTTGCAGCTGAATAAGCAAACAACATTTAATCCCTCATATTCTGCAAAGAGAAATCAACACCGCAAACTGGGATTAAATTATTGTCTGGTTTGCTTACGTGCGAGAACATGAAACAAATGCATAAATAAACATTTAAAGGGCCATACTTGCAGTTTAATTACCGTCTGACGGGGCTCAGCGGTGGCCTATGGCTTAATTAAAAGCTGAACGCGAAGTCTGACTCTGCCATGGAGGATAACGGCTGCTAGGGTGCTAAATGCAGACGGTAGCGCCTCAGGAATGGAGGTTTTTCAAACGTGTTTCAAGTCTCTGAGGGCTTAGTAGTGCGTTTCGACTTCTAGTCGAGGTGCGGAATTGCTAAGAGTTTTTAGGTCACTCGACTCAAACGCCAACACCAGGTTTCAGATCAGGTTTTTAAATGGATTCTGGAGCGCCAGCTATGAAAGAAAACAAACTTGAAGCAACTGTGCGTGTAAAGAATCATTACATCACAAAAAGCTTCAAATTACATGACTGTCAGGTATACTGCAAAAGCCTCACGGTGAGTATCAATTGAAGTATCATGGTGTACCAACAACAACAACAAAAAACGCAATAAAGGCCCATATCCTGTAACAAAATCAATCAAATCTTTGAGCTAATCAGCCAATATTAATGTGTTTTTCATACATTTCTGAACCAAACACATTGAACATATATTCAAGCTCGTGGATGTTCATCGAACACCTCGCGGTCTGACAAAAATGAATAATTTAACTGGGTTAATAAGGACATAATGACAGGGATCTTTAATAAATTCTAAGCAAAGTGCAAATTTATGAGGAGTTGAGGGTGACGTAAATGTAAAAAAGTATGATTATTAATATTACTAATTACTGAATATATTTCAATAATATAATTATTGCATCATACAATATATAATTTATTAATATTAAAAATAAGATATTGCTTATTTTAACATATAAAAACATATATTATATACTTGACCAAGACAAACCAATTACACCCTGAAAATTAATGAAAGATCCTTCAAAAATCCGGCTCCATAAAAGTTCATGGATAATTTGCATATTAGCTTTAAGTCAGTTCAGAAGAAGATCAGATGCAACCATGAAGACTGAACTCCAAAAGATTTGAAAACATGCAGCCGGAGATGCCAACGCTCTGGGTACGCTGCAATTAGGAACAGGTAATTGTTTTATTCAGTTGAAATGAACATGATTGGGTTTTAACTGGGATTTAACGATGTGTCGTTGTACTCCAGAGGTTTGGCAGCCTGAGCTCCACACACAGGTGCGCATACGTTTATTGCCTTGTGTTCTGCAGGTGTCTGAAGCGGCTGCTTTTGCCTGTGATCCAGCTAAAGAAACTCAGGAGACGGTCTTTCAGAGTGCGGGACGACATCTCCTCATCTTCCATTCTCAGTTCTGTCACCTGAGGGACAGGAGCGCATGGATACACATCTTGTTGTAACGAGTGCTCAAACTGACACAATTGGGACCCTTGAGAGCTGATTCAACACTCTGCACACATGGCATGTACCGTGTGTCAGTTCATTTGACAGTGCGGTTCCACAGATATCAGTTGTGCTCTTGTCTATGTGCTCAGTACCTGGGAGGCGATGTACTTCTCCAACGGACTCTCAACCCTGGGCGAGCTGACCATTGGATTGTCACTTAGGTGGTCCTGTGGGGGATCCTCGTCCAGCAGTTGTTTGCCTTTGAAATTATGGACCACACACACCACCTGAAAACATCAAAGATATTACATTATTTAAGGGAAAAAACGGGATTTTCTTGATCTTCTAATGTCACCAGTGCAAAATTCCCTCCCCAGTTCACCTTAAAAACAGTGTGAACTACACCAGTATGCAGAAGTTATCCAATCATAACAGAGGTCATTTACATATAGAAGTATTAAGGTAACAACAATCAGCCTGATTATTTCTACAGATCTAAATGTGAAAAAATGATAGTGTAACACATTTGAATGAGATTTTGAGTACCAGTGTGCAATGAAAGAAAGATGGAATTTCTAAAATATCATTCTACAAAAACAAGCTAAATATAATTTAAGTGAATGTAAGGATTTGTGCGGTTGTTGATTGTGATGAAGCTGTAGAATACAGTTGCTCTGTCAATGGAGCACACAGCATAAAAGCAACTTAATACAAAGCCACTGTGTAACGCAAAGTCAGAGACAATCTTGTGTCACAGTGGGAAGAAAGAGTGAAATAACAGTAATTTTGTTAGCAGTCATGTGAGTCCGCGACACAAAGACGAACATAGCTCCTTTTCTTCCCACTCATATAAATAGAATGATGGATAGAACATCTGAATGATGGACTGATAGACGGATACCTGTAAATAGAAAGATAGAATGATTATAGACAGATGGACAGACAGACAGATAGATAGGACAGACAGACAGAAAGAACGATATATATATATATAGAAAGATGAAAAAGTGACAGATAGAAAGAACGACAGACAGACAGAACGATAGACAGAAAGAATGACAGACAGAGATAAAAAGAACGACAGATAGAACGATAGAAAGAACAACAGACAGAGAGATAGAAAGAACGACAGACAGATAGAGAGGTGGAAAGAACGACAAAGACAAAGACAGATAGAAAGAACGACAGACATAAAAAGAAAGACAGATAGAAAGAACGACAGACATAAAAAGAAAGACAGATAGAAAGAACGACAGACAGACAGACAGAAATAACGACAAACAGACAGACAGATGGAAAGAACAACAGACAGACAGACAGATGGAAAGAACAACAGACAGACAGACAGACAGACGGAAAGAACAACAGACAGACAGACAAACAGATGGAAAGAACAACAGACAGACAAACAGATGGAAAGAACGACCGACAGACAAAAAGAACGACAGAGACAGATAGAAAGAAAAACAGACAGAAAGAACGAGACACAGAAAGACGACAGACAGATAAAAAGAACGACAGACGGATAGAAAGATAAAAGAATGAAAGATACAGATAGAAAGAATGACAGACAGAAAGAACGACACAAAGAACAGACAGATAGAAAGAACGACCGACAGACAAAAAGAACGACAGACAGATAGATGGAAAGAACAACAGACAGACAGACAGACGGAAAGAACAACAGACAGACAGATGGAAAGAACAACAGACAGACAGACAGAAGGAAAGAACGACCGACAGACAAAAAGAACGACAGAGACAGATAGAAAGAACAACAGACAGACAGACAGACAGATGGAAAGAACAACAGACAGACAGACAGACAGATGGAAAGAACAACAGACAGACAGACAAACAGATGGAAAGAACAACAGACAGACATACAGATAGAAAGAACAACAGACAGACAGACAGACAGATGGAAAGAACAACAGACAGACAGACAGACAGATGGAAAGAACAACAGACAGACAGACAGATGGAAAGAACAACAGACAGACAGACAGACAGATGGAAAGAACAACAGACAGACACAGAAGGAAAGAACGACCGGCAGACAAAAAGAACGACAGAGACAGATCGAAAGAACAACAGACAGACAGACAGACAGATGGAAAGAACAACAGACAGACAGACAGACAGATGGAAAGAACAACAGACAGACAGACAGATGGAAAGAACAACAGACAGACAGACAGACAGATGGAAAGAACAACAGACAGACACAGAAGGAAAGAACGACCGGCAGACAAAAAGAACGACAGAGACAGATCGAAAGAACAACAGACAGACAGACAGATGGAAAGAACAACAGACAGACAGACAGACAGATGGAAAGAACAACAGACAGACAGACAGACAGATGGAAAGAACAACAGACAGACAGACAGATGGAAAGAACAACAGACAGACAGACAGACAGATGGAAAGAACAACAGACAGACACAGAAGGAAAGAACGACCGGCAGACAAAAAGAACGACAGAGACAGATGGAAAGAACAACAGACAGACAGACAGATGGAAAGAACAACAGACAGACAGACAGACAGATGGAAAGAACAACAGACAGACACAGAAGGAAAGAACGACCGGCAGACAAAAAGAACGACAGAGACAGATCGAAAGAACAACAGACAGAAAGAACGAGACACAGAAAGAGTGACAGACAGATAAAAAGAACGACAGACGGATAGAAAGACAAAAGAACGAAAGATACAGATAGAAAGAATGACAGACAGAAAGAACGGCAGACAGAGAAAGAACGACAGATAGACAAAAAGAACGACAGACAGATAGAAAGAACAACAGACAGTCAGAATGAACGACAGACAGACACAGGGGAGCTTTAGAATAACACTTAACATAAACCTTCAGTGCCGTGTTTTGCTTGCACAGCTCGCTGTATATAATTCTCCAATCCAAATGTGTATTTGTATGTTGCTGAGCATCTGCTTTTTCTGACTTCTGTGCAAAAGCTGTAGATGATATTAATAAAAAGCTCCAACACAGCAGCCAAGGGCCAAAGTAGGTCACACATCCTGTTGGTAGTTTATATTCTGCCATCATATATGCAGCTTCTGGGCCTCGAGACTCCAGCTAAACAGAGCATGTTTGAATCACTAACCCATTGTGGTATAAATGAGGCCGATATCTTATAGCGCGGGCTCCGTACGCGACAAGAAAGCTTAGCACTTGCAATTTCAATAATTGGAGCGTGTCAGCTAATCACATGATTCTTTGTGCATTTCCTCCAACAAAACGGGAGCTAAATGTTTTCATAAATCACGATCAGTCGCCGGAGAGGATCCGTAATGGCCTTGCAGCAGGGCTAAACACTTCTGTTTGACGCTCAAGACTAGAGGCTGATAAGCCTGCGTGATTTCACATTTGCTGTCTAAAATCTGAGTTTTTCTTTTTTTTTTTCTTTTTTTTTTTGGGGGGGGGGGGGTATTCACAAAGAAATATCCATAGTTGCCTAAGTAAGCAGCACTACCAATAATAATGATGTGTTAAATGAAATTTAGCAAAAGTGGAAAGTTGATGCAGCTACGCTCAACCCTCTCATTTCCGACATGCCACTAAATCGAAATCCTCCAATACAAGAGCTGCACTGCCCCACCGTTTCTTCAGCGCCAACACTGCCAACTCCCAGTCAACCAAATAATCATTAAAGAGCTCTGTTTGACAGTTCATTACAAGAGAAATCTCTGTGAGAATACTTTTCTTCATCTTGACAGAGACTGAAATGAAGTTAGACAGGAGTTATTTAATTCACCCTCTTATCGTTAAGGAAACCACAAGAGGGAAATCTTTTTGCAACAACATCTTCACCTGAAATGACACCAACGCATTGCTTATGGAACATCATAGCTCCCTAAAAAGTTCCTTTGTGGCTGTGTGGTTTGTTGCCCGTCGGACACGAAACAGTCTTTGTGGCTCCATAGCTTCTGGGCGTCTCGGGGTGTGAGACTTACATTAGAGAGATGTTTTCATCTCTTATTCCGGGACATTATCTTACATCAGGCCTTATCTGCACATTGGGCTGGAGGCTGTCATAAAGAAAACACATTTGAATGCTTAAACATGAATCACACGCAGTGGACTCTCTCATTAGCGGGGCTTGCTAAGACAAACATCACTACTACTATTGCTCAAAATCCGGATTATAAGTTTATTTAAATCTCTAGACCCAAGTATCACAAGACTATCTTGCAACATCTGAAAAGCAACTTGCTCTAATCATTTGTGTGCACTTCCGTTCAAAAGTTTGGGGTCGGAAGATTTTTAAATGTTTTTAAGGCTCTTATGCTTATCAAGACTAAAATAAAGATTAAAATGACTACATTAACAGCAATATTGTGAAATTTTACAATTTATTCCATTACTCCAGTCACATGATCCTTCAGAAATCATTCTAATATGTCGATTTACTGCTCAAGAAATATTAATATCAAAATTGTAGTCATTTTTTAAGGATTTTTTTGATGAATAGAACATTGAATATTATTTATTTATAAAATAGCATTATTTAGTAACAATATAAATGTCTTTACTGTCACTTTTGAACAATGTTATGCATCCTAGCTGAATAAAAGTATTAATTTCTTTAAAAAAAAAAAAAAAATACTGATTCCCAAACTTTGAATGGCAGTGTAAACACATTTGATGTTTCAAGAGATCTTTATTTTCCCTTCCTTTTGTCTGGAACTTTAGTAAATTCACTGTGGCAAGCTAACCTAATTAGCAGCTAGCATAAAAAAAAAAAAAATCCCATTCCAGCGTTATTCTACTGCATGTGCTAAAAATGAGTCTTTCCAGACGTTTCTGCATGCTCAAGATGGTGGAGAGAGCTTGGGATTTGGTACATTACATGCTGAATTTTCCACATGTGAAGTTAAATTTCATGGATTTTCTTTCAGGCTACCTTTTTATCCCAAAATATGGCATTCTTTCTAGACCAACAAACTTGATCGCAGTCCTTAGAGAAAGAAAATTTGCCTCAGCAGTTCAGCAAAACAAGAGTCATTGTGTTTGACTGTAGTGCTCTAAAACTCATGGTATCTTTAAGGGGATGGACTCAAAAAGACACAAACACATTGGCATTTGGTCTAAGCTCCAGTGGCCTGAGAGGAAACCTGTATCATGACGTGCCCAGATGTGGGTGGTGGAACAAGGGTGAAATCCATCTTCCTGCATTTGGCAGCTCTACACAACACAATTGGCTTTAAAGCAAGAGGAGGCCTTGAGCACAGGGTCTGCAACAGGGCTGCATGTTGGCATGAGCTTAGCTGGCCCTCTGCAATGTCAGTATGTGAGCGCTTCTTCTACTTAACTTCCCACCAGCCAACAGTATCCTTCTCCATCCCGTTATTTTTGCTCAATGAGCTATATGTAATTTGCTCTGGACTTCTGCCACTCAACTCCATGTTTGTCACTAGTGTTACTTTACCAAAAAATAAAAATTTGGTCATCATTTTCTCACCCTCATAGTCTGCGCATTACAAAACTACTGTATGGCTTTACAAGACTTCCATGAGTAGGATTTCCAAACATTTTTGAGTTTCTATGGCTTTTCTATTTAATTTTGTATATATATATATATATATATATATATATGTCTATATATGTCTATGTCTATATATATCATATATAGCTATGCTGTATGTATGTTGCTACAGTTAATTAAAACTATTAAAAATGTTTTCATTAATTGAAATAAAGCTGAAATAAAGTAAATTATAAATATTAAAACTATTATTACAGCTATTCAATTTTAATTCAAATAAAAAAAAACTAAATATTAAAAACTTAAACTTAAAAAAAACAAATGAAATATTAGAAATGTTGCGTTAGCAACTAACAGAAATAAGTGTAGGCTGAAGTACTAAAATTACTAACTAAAAAAAGCTGAATAGAAATTTAAAAGGGACAAAAGCACATTACAAAATTACAAACATTTAAACTAAAATGAAATCTGAAGGCATAAAATAAGCTAATTCAAAATATGAATAAATGCTATAATACTATATAAATATTAATATATAGGCCTAGACTATTTATTCAAGATAATTCTCCAGTGTAAAGTCCAATCAGATATAGTGATGCAAATAAGCGAATTTTAAGCTAATATTGAAAACCATGTTACATATGTACTAGAGATATCCAAAAATAGAAATGCACAAAAACGTCAGTATAAGACTTTATTAATTTTCTTGGCTTTTCTAGGCCTGAAAAACACATTAGAATTTCTTGATATTTCCAGGTTTTCCATGGAACCCTAAATATAGTGCATAAGCCAAATGGACAACTATTTGGAGCTTTTCAGTTCCCGTCACCATTGACTCTCACTGTATAGAAAAAGTTAAGCTGGGACATTCTGCAAAATATCTCATTTTTATGTTCCACAGGAGAAAGAAAATCGTATAGATCAAGAATGAAATGAGGGCGAGTAATAAATAATGACAGCACTTTCATTTTGTGTCAACTGCTACATTATATGTTTACAAAGAGCCTAACAGTGATATACAACAGGAAACTGATGAAAAAAACTTACTAGAAAAGTGGCGATAGCCACACCGATGATAAACCCGGCAATGACGTCCGACCAGTGGTTTCGATACTCCGCCACCCTGTTAATACCCGTTAGAAAGGCCAGGCACATCAGACCCAAAGACATGACTGGTTTAGCCAGACGAGTTCCTTTGGCTTTCACTGTAAATGTAATGTACATCTGAAATGAGAGAAAACAAAGTAACAAATAATTACATTTTTATATGCAACTATTTGTGCTTTATCTCACGCAACCAAAACAGTTTCTACCACTCGTTTAGTAGGTATTTCAGTACACTTGGTGTTTTTTACTGATTGGATAGATAACAAATCATCAAATATCAAGAGTAAATATACTCTAAAATGCATAGCAATCCAACCACACAAACCACATGACCTCAGGAAGTGATTTGAGATGCAGATGTCAATGTAAGGGCACATACGTAATCCTTCATCCTTCAAAGCGGAACTACATCAGCATACGGAGCCTCTGGAACCTCACAATCATAATTGAGACGTATGGAGCACCACAAAACTTGAATACCTATTGCCATATAGTGCAAAGAAAGCCTTAAACCATGACAGAAACTGTTGTTATGGTTACCTCCTCAGGCGAATGTGACTTCTGTTTGTGAGCATCTATTTGTGACTAGAAGAAAATGTGCTCTGACTAACTTATAACTTCAGTGGTTACCGAAACGTTTGATGTACAAGACCTCTCGACCTTTTGTTTTACAGACATATCAGATGGAAAATCCAGAGGAAAAACAAAAGGAAAATGGTTGCAATACCACAATGCACTAAAACTTACTCTGAACTAATGCAAAATCCATTAGCATTAGCAAAGATTTGAGAGTAGAGATGCATGATATAGTAAAATAAAATCAATATGCTGTGATTTAATAATAAAAATAATGTTTAGATTCTAGATTTTACCAAATGTGTCAAAAACACTGAGAATGTGGCTTATGAAAAGTCAAAATTTGGTTACTAAAAGAGGTTTTACGTCAGAACGCCGGCTCAGTATCGGCAGACGCTGATCATGTGATGTTGACGCAGGAGCCGCCCAATAATGAGTCGCCGTACTGACGTAGAACCTGGAAGCGCTGAACATAAACGGCGAATGAGAATGACACAGAAGAGAAGACACTGTTGAATAAAGTCGTTATTTTTGTTTTGTTTTTGTACACAAAAAGTCACATTATAAAATTAAGGATGAACCACAGCAGTCATGTGGACTATTTTAACAATGTTTTAGTACTTTCTGGACCTTGAAAGTGGTGGTTTCTCTATGGAGGAGCCATATACCTCTCAGATTTCATCAAAACCAACTTAATTTGTGTACCAAAGATGAACGAAGGTCTTACAGGAGTGGAACGAAAGTAATTAATGACAGGATTTTCATTTTTGGGTGAACTATCCCTTTAAGGCTGTGTATTAATGGTTGAGTCCTATATGAAAGGATATAGGCTTGTCATTGTGTGTGTATGAGTGTATATACTTTCTAAGGGAGGCTCATGAGGAGGTGAACAGCTATCAAACACACATTTAGATCACTCAGGCAAAGAGAGAATGTCTAAAACAAGCCTATCTATCCAAAGGGAGATTTGTGTTGTAACTTTAAAAGTCGCGTCATAAAGCGAAAGAGAAAATGTGAATAAATGTGGGACAGTCCTGCCGACTCATTCTTGAGTATGCATGTGTGTCAGCGCTGAAGGTCGTAGATAATCAGCCATCACTCCTGAGGAAACGCCACACAAAGACAGTAATTGTTGCCTTGTGCGAGACGCTACAGCACCGTCTCTCTCATAGTCTCACTCTTTCTGTGTCTCTCTCTAGTACTTAAAGGTCATCGCCACATTGTGACCTGATTTTAGTCCGTCTGAGGAGTGAGCAGGCATTTTCGGTGTCTTCAAATCTCAATATGTATGAGTTTGTATTTATATGACACATACAAAATACGCATGTGGCAGGGCATTCTGAGGGTTTTAAAAAACAGAAATATGAAGCTCATATTGTTGTTATAGCAGTTATATAGTGCTATCAAAGTCAATCTTTAAAAACACCAATAACTTATTAACAAAATAAAATGTTATCTTTTGGAAATCTCAAAATAAATATCCATTTTCTATAGTGTACATTATAATGTTGTGATGTCTAAATTAACTTTTAATTTTGAGATTTAATTAGATTTTTTTTTAGTGTTTCATTTTTAATCTATTTAGAAAAAAAAAACTATAGAATTTTAATATCAGCTGTAACATACACTAAACATTCAAAAGTTTAAGTCAATTTAAGGGTAAAAGATTTTTTTCTCTTACGCTCAAAGGGGCTGCAATTATTTGATAAAAAATATAGTCAAAACTGTAATATAATAATACTAATTATTTTAGTAAAATAATAATTTTCGAAATAGTAATAGTAGTATAAGACTTTTCTTTTTTTTTAAAATTTCACTTTTGATCAAATACATCCTTACTGAATAAAAGTATTAATTTGTTTAAGAAAAAAATTCTTACTGACCTCAAACCTTTGAATGTTAGCTTAATTATTTTAAAATATATATAATTTTTTTTTTTTTTTAAAACTTGTTTAACTTGGAAGTAACACCAAAAGTGAAAATGGGTTGCCAGAACTGTTGCACGTTGACTTTCCCCGTGTCCTACATTTTACATGTGCGATTCAGAAACCAGTTGAATCCGCAGTCATCTGCCTTCGGGGCTACTGTCAAAAACCATGTAGTCTTTGTGAATGCTACAAAACGTCATCTCTCAGGTCAAGGGCAGAGCCTCCGGAGTGCCTGAAAGCTGCTCAAAGTAAGTTGTCAAAATATCAATTTTACACACTGTTGCACAGCCGTGAACTTCTTACCCAAGAGATACTGTGTGTCGTTTCTGTTGGGTCAGTTGGCCATCAGCAGTGATATACTTTCATTTACAACATCAGAAGACATAAAAGACATTTGTATTGTATTTGCAACAGCTATCAGTATTGGGAACGTCACATTAAAAGAGTATTTGTTCAATGACTCTCTCAGTTTGCCTGAATAGTTTTTGGAGAAAAGTCAATCTCATCCCACAGGACTTTGGCAAAGTCATGATGAAACTCTGTTTTCACCTCAATCTTCAAAAGTGAAAAAAGTGTTATTATTATAATATGTATTTGCAGCTCTGTTCCAAAACCTAGAGAGCGTCTCCCTACTTAGACTGCAGACTCATAAGTGCAATGAATCCCTTTATAAGACCGATTTGATTGGCTGTTCTTTAGAACTTCACATTTTTTCATATTTTTGCATTGTACATGAACTACTCTTAACACTTCTTAAACCTGTTAAATACGTATACACATGACCGAAGTATGGAAATCTACAATTGTGACTATTTTATCAGTGCGAAACACATCGGATCAGCCTCCTTTACAAAAAACAAGACAAAACAAAAAATAAAAGCAGCAGCAGTCGCATACTTAGTGTGGAGTATTTAATCTAGATTATCAACCCGTTAAACTCTAATAAATCACAATGTTAAAGAGGAAGAATTTAGCTAACTGCAGAACATAACAGCTAAAACAATAGCTCTACACTTACAGCCCTACAGACAAAATGAGCTTGATCTGATAAAAGCACATTGGTTCAAAGACACCTTGCAGGAAGTCCAAAATTCAAAGCTCTCTGACACAGTAAAGCACATCCTAGACACTAATCAGACTCCTCGTGTCTACATTAATAATCAAACCTCCCGGGACACCGTGATTCTCTCCGAGTTCTAGCCATCAGGGCTCGACTCGACTAACAGCCGGTATGAGATATTCTTACTCCCTATGGAGTGAGATTTCCTTGTGGGCCTGGCGCACATCTGCAGCAGCATCATTGATGAAAGAGAGGGCTAAACCAAGCCAGATGCTCATTACTTGATTTTTGGATTCTGTCCTTCATAGTCTGCTTAGCTGTATGGGACGCCTCGCATCCTAACAGGGTCATTGTGGCTAATTAGACCATGAAGTGAAAAATAAAAAAAAAAGTGGTGATTAAAATGGGAATGAATAAGTAAAGCTCATATGTTGTCTAATTTTTGGGGCTGGTTAGTGCAGCCCATTTCTAAAATGATTTGCGAGATGTATCATTCGGCAAAGATAATTAATTAAGTTTTGGTGGGCTTTTGCACAGACAACAGGCAAAAACAAAAAAAGAGAGATTTTTTGCTACTCTGTAGAAAAAGGTTTAAAATTATTTCAACTCATCAAAATAAAGTAATTTTGACTTTTTTATATGAGATTCAACTTGATTTTTAAGTTAAATATAATTTAAGTTGAAATGACTTGTACAGCCAATTTGATTATACTTAACATTTAAGGTAACAGTTAAGTTGTAATAGGTGGAAACTTACATTTGTATTATTTGTAGTTTAAACAGCAAAAAATAAATTAATTTAAAAAATCGTCCAGATTCAAAACTGAAATTGGATTAAAATCGATCCATTTAGTTGCTTATAGTCTGAATAGCAAAAAAAAAAAAAAAATCTGATTGAAACATAATTTCAAACCTAAACTGATTTAAAAATCTGATCTGAATGTGTTTCAGTCTGAATGGTCAGATAAGACTTCAAGTAGCTTGTTTCCTCATTCGGTTTTTTACAAATATACCGCAATCAGATTTTTGAAAAATCAATAAGGTCACATTTCAAGATGTGTGTTAATGATACACAAAGTGTATTATGTTCAGTATAAACAGAGCCTTATTCAAAACCAATCGTGTAACCAATTGATCTCATATTAAAAATGTCCAGACACAACCTTTAAATTGACATTAGATCTTTTCACACCAATCCAACTCTCATTTCCTCTCTCAATGGCAATACTTCCTGCCGACAAATTGCTGACAGACAGGGCGACCGCAGCGTTCATAGAAAAAAAGTTAACGCTTTCTTCTGTTGCCTATTCCACAGAAAAAAATCCTTGCCACAAATGACTGTGTTCACGCTATAGTGCTTTGTGCCATATCTGTGCTCGATCAGGCTATGGACAGAATCCAAATGAAGCTCCTGCGAATTTGCATCTGCATTTCAAACGCAGTCCTGCGTGGTGCCATCTCTCCTGGATGCACTCAAGATATGCCTGCTTCATGACGATCACTATAAGAAGCAGAGATATACATATCAATTATTCGCACCGGCCATTAAAAATTCAAACCCGCCGAATACAATACAATGAACAAGTGGAGCTTGCTGTAAGAGGAGCCCAAACCACCTTCATATGACCGCTTTATTTAAACAAGAGCTCAAAGGCAAAAGCAGATTGATGGTTGTCACTCTACATCACATTCATTAATGGAGGTGAGTGTGAAGAGCAGCAGAGGACATGCTTTCAACATCCGTGTTGAAGAACTTCAACGCTAATGACTTTCTGAGACAGGGATAGCTGCAGGTCGGAGTAACGGGCATGCCGAAGGTTGGGAAATGTAAGGGCATGCCGAAAGGTACAGAGTGCTACAACAGAAACTAACTCCAAAGCTTTCCAAGACCTTTCGGCATGCCCATTACTCCGACCTGCATATACTTGGACTTTCTGAGGACTCACGGATGACATTACAGGATCTGTGTTCATGTTATAAACAGATACAATGTTTTTATGGAGGAAAAGTTGGACTATTTTAACTTGATGTGCCATCTTAAAATGCAAGGTTCGGAGTGGGACACTCATCAGCATGTGTGTGTATAGAAGAGCTTTAAAAGGGGATTCATTTAAAGACAACTTTTGCAAGAAAGATTTACCATGGAAACAGTCTAACAGCTAAAGCACAGCATATTAATTAAACCGTCAATGCTAAAAATATCAAAACTAAATAAAGGAAACTAACCGTCTGGTTAGCTTGAGGTCAGGTTTAGTGTAGGTGTACATTATTTTCAAAAGCGACAGAGCATTAAACTTTTAGAGCTACTCATTGGACATTTCATTTCCGAACTGCCAGAATACACACAACAACCTAAAAAATGAAATGATTTTGCCAGATTCACATTCATCTGTTTCAGATAAAACTGCAAGCACTTTTCACTAGTTGAAAAACATCCAAGAAGTAAATTAATATCGTTTCGCAGAAATGTCACCGCAGGCACATTTTTCCAATGAGCCTAGGTTGGATTTATGAGATACTCACAGCCATATAGACGGCGGCGTACACGCTGAGCGCCGCCTCTTTGGAAGGGAAGGTCTTGCGGGCACGCAAGATGTCATCCTCGTTGCCGGTGCAGGCTTCCTGATGGCTGATATAGCGTAGAGCTTGCTGGCAACCCAGAGCTGTGAAGTTGGGTTTACATACCGTCAGGAAATGAGGGGCTAGGTTCCCTGTTACCACCTGACCAGCATTCACAAAGATGTCTGTCGTGAAAAGGCCGAACATGTATACACCTATGGAGAAGAAAAACAGATACAGATACCAATTACTACAAAAACAAAAAAACTATTGTGACCATCAGCCACTGAAAAACCAAAAGGACTAGGCGTTAAAAGTATGTAATCCCTTAAAGAGAATCCATGAAGGTAGGACTTAAAATATGTATTTGACAAACATGCCCTGGAAATTGGTTCAATTATTCAGCGGTTGTGCCTGGCCTGTTTATGTGGGCTTGGTTAGCAGAGGGTGTACCAGAACCAAACTTTCCTACTTAAGCACATTAAGAGGATGGATAGGACTAAGACGAGGTGATCTCCACAGTGGCCCACATCATGCTGCTGAGCTGCGAGGACGCATTACAGGAGCTAATGTTCCGAGTTGATGAGATAATAACCTTTCTTCATAACTCAACTGAGTTTTTCTGTTCGTTGCACTGTAAATCAAACCATAATACCTCCGTGAGAGCTCCAACACTCACAAAGCTTATCGGATGTGATTCATTTCATTGTGATTCACATGCTCTCAGTTAGATTTCAATTTCAATTCTATTGGATTCCAATTAATATTTTTTTTTTCAGTTCATAGTTATATTTAGCTGCAGCTCCAAAAATATATTTTGGACACCGTTGTGCTTTATGTTTTGGATTCACTAAAAAGAATCAGCACAAAAGAATCTTTGCTTTGTGAATCGGACTGTGTTCAAATCCAATTAGTTCTGAAAACTCTCGTCAAACATGACGACAGGAATCACTAGGAAATGGTTACTGGTCGGTCCTGGGGTTTTGAGAATCAATATGGAGATTTTTGAATATTACTCATGAATATTATGTTTACCAAGCCCGACATGGACATGCCCCAAAATCGAAAACAAAACTATGCAATGTAAAAGAAAAGGAGAGTACACTGAATATAGGCAACGTTTTTGTTGTTCACCACTTAATGATCCCGTGGCAAAATGAGAACCACTGAGCTTGAGAAACACAAAATCATGATGGACACATCACAAATTAATCTTCCCCCTTCATTATATGCCCTTCTTTTCGGAGGATTTTTACAATGGTAGATATTTGCAGAAGAACAGGAAGTCGCCATTGTTTCTGCAAGAGCTTCATTTTTCTCCGTCACTCCTAAATGTCATGTTCCTCTTGTTTAGAACATCTTTTCAGCTCGACAGAATGACAGGCTTATTATTATAGCCATTGAAAGACTTGTATCAACAATAAGTCATTTCACAACTGTTGGTAGACGTATTCAGACAACATTAACAAAGCGCCATTTAGCACGTTTTCATGCATAAATATAGTCGCTCACAGGAACGCCTCGTGGAGTTTTAAGTGACACGTAGGAAAACAAGTTTGGCAGATGGTTTGGACAGAAAATATGGTCTTATTTTACTGAGAGGTGATAACGCCAGTTGAGGTAAACATAAAAATGCCATCTTATGAGGTCAACGGCTGGCATCAATCCTGTTTTCTGTCATGTTGGCTAACTTTAATGCTGACAGACCCTGAACTGCATTCTGTCTAAAAACAAACTGGAGCTAAAAATGGTTTATTCACACTTCCTCTGGCATGGATATTTCAACAACTGCGTGGACACCAAAGGAACATATTGCTGTCTGTCAATCTCATAGATTCATTCAGTCTAGGAGCATTCATTGATATCCATTCTGATTCAGTGAATTAATTCAGAATGGATTCAACTGATTCAAACTTCTGTCCATGAGTCTTTTTAAATAGTTCATTAAAACGATCTGCTCAAAGGAGTCATTATATATGATATTCGCACATACAGCTTGATTTTAAATTGTTATAGCATTTCATTGATATAACCTGGAGGAGCAACAGGAGCTATGATGTTTTATTGGCACAAACACGCACAGCTTTCAAGTGTTTTCTGATTTCATTCATGATCATTTTTTATCAAGAGTAAACGTGAACCAAGAGTTCTTCTCAGGCAGAGGGATTGAGAAATATTACCGAAAAAGCCTGTCTGAACTAACTCCGAGTGCACCATGACCCACAGCCATTTTCTAAATTTAATCTCTCCCAAAGAACATCGCAGCGTGAGTCATTATGCAAATAACACAAGCCAGTGACTCCAGGTCACGAAGCAACTGGTCTCATTTGATGCTTTTCTGTTGAGATGCACCATCAAACCTCAAACAAACAGGAAGAAAAATAATTTTTCAAAATATTTTCATTTCAAGCAGCCGCCACTGCCTGGAAAACACATAAGACATCTTCTAGGTGCTTTATCTTTTGAGTGTAAAACCACAGGTTTACAACAAGGAATCATCCCAAATCAACCAAAAAATAAAATTAAAGCTGAATTTTCAGCATTATTACTCCAGTCTCAATTTGTCAAATATGCTTCTTTGGTGCTAAAGAAATATTTATTCTTATGATTATTATCCATGCATGTTGATGACCTAAAACAGTTTCGCTGCCATTTTTTCATAATTCTTTGATGAGTAGAAAGTTCAAAAGAATCTTTTATCTTTTAATAAATCTTATTAACATTGTAAATGTCTGTCACTTTATCACTTTAATGCATCATTGCAGAATAAAAGTATTAAATCTCTTTAAAGATGTCACCGTGCAGCCTAAATCATGACAATGCTTTTGAGGCATCAAAGTTACAAAAGAAGCTCACAAATACATCAGATTTCCTACGGGCCACATCGACTGCAGCTGAACATTGACAGATGCTGTCAGTAAAGTAAATGTGATCTTCTCAGCACCCTGTAGGAGGCTTAGGAACAATTCTGCTTATCTGATTTGTCTTTAAGACCGCTAATGCCGTCAGATGTCCAACAATCCTGCAGCTTGGATGACTAGGCACTGCAAACTGTGAAACTATGACTAAAGTACTGTATATTCTGCCGGAAAGTGAGAACGTCTGCAGTGAATAGGAACCATTTAATGCAGAAATTAATAGGAGATGGAAGTGGGGATCAGGCTAATAATCCGTGACGTTGCTGTTTCTTTATCTCACAAATATACCGAAGCATTAGAGGGAGAAATTGAGTGAATAGGGAGGAAAAAATTTTAACTCAGAGAATGAAAGAGAGTGCAAGGGAGAGAGACAGCACAGATTAATTCTGGTCTTAATTTGTTAAACTGCATTAAGTACGTGACATGGTTGGAGAGGCTTTACCATCATGATTCTGTAGGGCACGCGAGCTTACACAGACAGCAAGAGACACCTGTAGATCATATAGAAGTACAATATAGATTCCAGTAGTAATGCACCAAAATTAAAGTGCCCCTATTATGCTATTTTAAAGGTTCCTAATTTTGTTTTAGAGGTCTCCTACAATACCTTTGCATGCAAAAACACATTCTCATAATATATACTTCTTTTCTCAGTGTCTGAAAGGGTTTGATCAAGGATCAGGTCTCTTTAACCCCCTTCTTTCCGAGAGCTTAATTGGACAGATGGCCCAGTTTGTTGTGATTGGTCTAGCACATATTGGAAACGAAACGCCCGTTACCATATCTGAATTTCAGCTCCGGATGCTTCTTTAGCACTTGTGATACAAACGGTAACAATCTAACAATGTCAATTGGAGCCGGAGTCCTCATCCTTTGGAAGCACAAAGTGGATTTGCTTTCACAGTGCAGCAAACTTCTCGACATCCAAAAACATCTATATTACACAATACATGAAAAGTAAAACCTGAAAAAGAGATTTAAGATCTAATTGAGTTTGTGTAACTGGGTAATTCAGTTTGCTGTTCATGGTGTAATGATGATAAATTAAAATAGGCGACAAATTAAAGCCAAATGTAGTAAAGTTCTTCAGCAACGAGCTGAAGCTGAACGATCTCACTATTTCAGCCAAAAAATTTTGCATATTGCTACTTTAGCATCCTTTTTGGTCATGATGAAATGCTTCCACACTGCTGACATGTTTTCCAGCAACAAAATAAACGCTGACATGGTCAAAGAAAGTGTCATTGAAGAACCACTAATAAAACATCACTTTAAGGGTAATAAAGTGCTTTACACACCACCTTTCACCGGTTCTAACCTAAAATCTAAGGGATTTTGACACTAGTGCACTTACCGTTGGTTGGTGCCACCTCTCTCTGCTGAGAGGGACAAACTACTTCCAAGTAATTCCCATGGTTTAACTGTAAATTGAATGCCAGGGATGAAAGCACAACGTTCCATAAAAAGACCCATAAAATGAAGTGGAATAGCCGTAACATACCAAGGAAACGGAAAGTCCTCCGCACTAACGGGTTGAGGTAACAGCAGTCTCCAGTCACCATGGTCTTCTCTCGACTGTCAAGATCTTTTGATGTGTACTGTATCAAGAACAACACAGTTTCTGTCACGGTGATCTGAAACAGAACAGGACATCAAAAAATGTTAAAAATGTCTAAAATAAAATGAGCTACAATGTTCTGAAGAAAATGTTAGTGGTGATTAGTACAAAATTTGCACTGCTAAGCCGTGGATGTCTGGGTGGTTACAAGGGCATTGCTAGATGGTTGTTAGGGTGTTATAGGTGGTTGCTAGGGCATTGCTAGACGGTTGTTAGGGTGTTATGGGTGCTTGCTAGGGCATTGCTAGACGGTTTCTCAATGGCCCAAGTAAACTAACCCACAATCAAAAACACCTGATTTCATCAGGTCTAGAACGGAGAACAAGAACCCAACAAGCTACTGTACTAGTGTGTGGAAAGCTACGACTTGAAACCGGGAGGAATGAAAATGGGAGGAAACAGAACAAATGATTGAGAGAGAACAAAATTAAAAAAAGGACAACAAGCCTAAAACAAGATATTGATTAGTCTCTGGATGCATTGTTAAAGCCTGCCGGTCCTGCCTCTGCAAAAAACTGATGCTATTATGAGAATGGGCACTATTTCTATCCCATAAATCCAAATTAGAGTTTGTTCTGCCCTTATTTGCATCCATTAGTAGATGAAGTGTTGCAATATTGTTGTAGACAGAAGCCTTGCTTTGACTAGAGGCCTTTTCACACTGCATACTTTATCTACATTATTGAATCATATGGTCAGTTGGATTGATATTATTACTTAACTTTATTCTTCATTGACAATGTGACCCTTGTTAAACCATTAGAAGAGAATAACATAGACAGAGAAATTGTTGTATTTGGATGAAAAACTATGTAAATGAGCACTAGAACAGTACAATTTATTAAAAGCACCATAAATTTGTATTAATAGGCTGCATGTTCCTGGTTTTATTGTGAATGATTCATCAGTATTTTAATTAAAAATAATGTTTTCATTTGCATAATTTTTTTAATCAAAGTGTAATAACTTGTTCCACTTCTGAAATGGCTTTCCTTTTCCGCTGATGTCACCAAGCCCTCTTATTTTTCGCCCCTCCCCTTCAACCTCCTGTCATATAAAGACACCTTGCACAATCCCATCAATTCCCAATGGATAGTGTCAAGTCCTCCAGCCTGCCCAACAAAATGATCATTATTTGAATATCCTATTGCATTCAGAAAAACATCATATTACATAATTAAAATGTGTTGCAAACTCCATTTCGTGCTAAGTAAATCTATTAGGAAACATAAAGATTCTAGGTGTTTAAAGAGAACTCTATCTGGAATAAAAGTTAACTAACAAGACATTTCTTTCTCTTCCTCGGTTCATGAGCACAGGGATGCAAGTTTGACTGAGGTAAAGAGACCAAGATTCTGACACACATGAGGAGCTTGAGGCTCTTCCTGATCTGTCAGAGTGATTTAAGAGCTTGTCCAGCTCCTTGAGGGTTTGCTTTTGGGGCTTAAACATGCAAGTAGGATCTTCTACTTCCAAAAGCAGAGGGACTTAATCTCATATTCTCAAACCGCATAAACCACCGCATAAAAATTTGGCTAGAGAAGCGTAAGAGTTTGGTGGCCCCTTTGCCGCCCTCCTTACTTCAAAACAGTAGCACAAACGCTGAAGGCTTTACACACGTACACTGCAGAATGTAGGTTATGAGCATCCAACAGAAGAGAGAATGATCAGATTCAGGAAAGACGGGGGAAAAAAAAACACCCACTTAAGAGACACATCATCATTTCTGTTTTTATCCATCACTAAAGATCTGTACAACCATCAGGAAATGGATTTAAAGCGGCGCTGTCAATCAAACCAATTACATGAGGTGCTGTTAATACAGAATAATCACATACTGTATCATATATTTGTTGACAAAAACTATTTTAGGATCATTTAAGATTTTATCAAGCATATGTAAATATGTTTAGTTCTATATATTTAATGCAACAACGTAATGGAAAAAACACTTATGCCAGTACAATGAGAATAAAGACCTTGACCTGGCAATTTCCATGTGAAAAAGGATATACAATGAGGAAAAAAATGTTAATTTTATCCATTAGGAATTTACTGGGTTGTGAAAAATGGTCTCTATATGACAGATAGTTCGAGGGCTGAAAAATAAAAGGGCTTGGTGATGTCAGCTGAAAAGGAAAGCAATTTATTCAATTGTAATAATAGATTACAAAGACATTTCTTTGGAATAATCTGCACTGAAGATTGAGACTATTATATAAGTGACTCTTAGTAACTACAACAGCATGACTGACTGAATAACAACAGGAGATATAAAGGTAGGTTAACTAAAGGAGGTAAAATGTATTCACACAGTCAGTGTTTAAAGGGTTAGTTCACCCAAAAATGTAAATTCTGTCATCAATTACTCATCCTCATGTCGTTCCAAACCCTTAAGACTTTCATTCGCCTTTGAAACAAAGATATTTCAATGAAATCTGAGAGTGACGGATTGACGGATACATAACTACCTCTTCAAAAAGTTCATAAAGAGATTGTAAAACTAACCCATATGAATTGAGCAGTTTAGCCCAGATTTTCTGAAGAGACACGATCGCTTCATACACTGAACAGACTGAATTTAGGTTTTCATTCACATATAAAAATTCATCAGTGAACATAAACAGAAGCTCATCCATGTGCCTGATGCGCAAGAACAAACCTCTTTCTGAAGCTCAAACGTGCTGCGTAACACTCAAGAATGAATCTCATTGGTTTTTATCATATCTGATGTGTTTGTTGATGAATATTTACATGTGAACAAAAGCTGTTCATCATATAAAGTGATCGTTTGTCCAGATAATCGCTTTATGAATTTTTGAAGCGTCAAAGTGGAAGTTGCTTTGGCTGCCAATGGAGGGACAGAAATCTATCATATTTCATTCAAATATCTTAATTTGTGTTTTGAAAACGAATGAAAGTCTAACGGGTTTGGATAGACATGGGTAAACTAACCCTTTAAGGTCTGGATTGAATTTTCACAACTCTTTTCACTGATTAAAACATGTTAATGAAACAGCAAATGATTACAAAAATAATTACAGTACTGTTGAATTCGAGCACACAGTGATATAAACACAAAGAACTAATCTGCATTAGAATAAAGAGGTTAAATCTTTAGAGGTAAGCTCTAAGTGCAAGGTTACAATCCTCCAATTACTGAGCGGAAATAGCTTACTTTTACCTTACCATTATGCTTGCCAACCTTATCTGAAGATCTCAAGAAGATCTCAAGAAAAGGAAGAAACAAAGGACACAGCTGAGCTAATTTCCCAATGGGATTTTTACACATCTTTTGACTCACTTGGTCAAAAGTGGAATAAACTTGGAATAAAACTGTAAAATAATTTTAAAATAACATATTCTTGTTTCTGCATAAATGTGCTCCAAACACACTCATATAGCCCAATGCTAATCTACAACAGTAGAACAGTAAACTCAACCATTTCCAACCTAATGGGCTAAAACTCACAAAGCACACACCAATTCAAGCATGAAGTCCTGATCACTCAGCCAGACATGAACATCTGTTGGTTTCTCGCTGGTTTGTAGGGCCCAGATGATCGCTGTTGACAATGGAAAGATATTTGTTTGGAAAGTGCTAATGAACAGCTATTTCATCCTCCTCATGGCCCACTTTCTGTTGACAGAGCGTCTTTTCTATCCGTTCGGTAGAACAGAGAGAAATCTTGAGGTCTCTTGTGTGGATGTACTGACTAAATGGAATATAATAATGGTGTGAAAAAGGGTCACAACCTCTTGATTTTCATAATTACATTTTTTAAATCACCCTTTTAAAAAGCTTTAAACTGCTGAATACAGTAACATTACTGGGATGTAACAAGGCAACTGTTATAAAGATTATAAATATAAAAAGACCACAGAGACAGATAGATAAAATATCTAAACACAAACAAACCTTAACGATGGAGTATGTTTGGAATAATCTCTGAAAACTGGGAAATAGAAATAGCAATGCAACAATACTAACTGACACTAACCAGAACTAACAAGCCTTTTCATCATCTTCATGTGGATGCCCAATTCACTCACTTCAACTCATAATTTCAACATTTTGACACTGTCTTTACCTCATAATTCTGAATTTAATCTCATAATTATAACTGAGTATCTCAGTTTTGTCTT
This sequence comes from Zacco platypus, assembly GCA_038088235.1. Lineage (NCBI taxonomy): Eukaryota > Metazoa > Chordata > Actinopteri > Cypriniformes > Xenocyprididae > Zacco > Zacco platypus. The sequence goes on from CM076065.1 coordinate 6,505,527, forward strand.
TTTATGAAAAGCATGTTCTTTTTTTACTCAAGTGGTGGAAATGGGCTTCCATACTTTCAAAAGTTTCTCCTCAACAGGATTTCAAAACAAATTTGGCTATTAGGCTCGTAAAAGAAGACCTTTTGTCTCTATTAAATTCTACAACAAAGTGTCATTAGTCAAAACAACAATACATCTTCATTACCAAGATGGCTGCCAAGTGAAGTGACTTGCCTTAAAGGGCGTTTGTTTTTAGTCAGTGCCGATAGAAACTCCACACACATTATTTGAGCGCAGCAGAACACTAATAGATTTTGAAACCACACTTGCTCTTTTTGTAATCTTAAGTGCTTATAGATAACCACTCTGAAAGAAAGTCTGTGCCAGACAAACTATAGCCTACTCAATGAACGCTATGACAGCTCTAACTGGGAATGGTCAAGAAGAAAATATAGCAGTTAAGCATGCTTATGTTTGAGTTGTGAACTAATTTACTGCATTTTGATGATCTAACGATTACATAAATGGCACGTGAATCTATACACATTTATAGCACTCCACAACTGCAAAATGGATGCAGTTACATATGTTTTTGAAAGGATAATGGTGGATTTGCCATAAATTGTGTTGTCAATACTAGAAACTCGTTGTTGAATTGACTCTGATGGCAGTCACAATTCTACTTTGACATACAAGTGTATACTAAGACATAAAAGTATTTCTGGGGAGGAAAATAAATGGATCATCCAAAGAATATGATGATCTATCAAATCTGACTGGACGTCAGAAGCAGGCAGCTGTCATCTGTGTCTATTCTCTTCAGAGTTTTCATGCGTTATAGAAAAAAAAAACACCAATTGAACAGCTTCAAAGTGAGAGAGAGAGAAAGAGATCAAAAACAACATACGCTACACTCAAAGAAATAAGTGTTCTTCAATTCAAAATGTAGATATTCTTTACAGTAAGGTTTCCTTCATTTTCATTTTTATTTTTCATCATTTAGCAGACGCTTTTATCCAAAGCGACTTACAAGGGGAGCAATGAGGGGTTTCATGCCTTGCTCAAGGGCACTTTTTTAGTCATGGTATCAAAGGTGGAGAGAGTGCTGTTTATTCACAATCCCCACTTTCAATTCCTGCCGGCATGGGAATCGAACCGGCAACCTTCAGATTACAAGCCCGACTCCCTCACCACTAGGCCACGACTACCCACTAGTTAACTAGTTAGTTTTCCTTAGTTAACATGAGTTAAGAATGAACAATACTTCTAAAGCATTTATTGCTAAGCTTAATGTTAATTTCAACATTTAATAATATATTAAAATCAAAAGATGTATTTGTTAACTAGTTAATGCACTGTGAACTAACTCGAATAACCAGCTAGATTTATTAACTAACATTTAGATTAATAAATACTAAAACAATACTATTGCTCATTGTTAGTTCATGTTAGTTAATACAAACTAACATTAATAAATGAGACCTTATTGTAAAGTGTTAGCATGTTCTCTTTACTTCAATCATTTTCACCAATAAACTTTTACCTTCTGAAATCCTAAACAAATCATTAATGCACATTAAATCATTAATCAGTGCAGTGTTTGAATTTATTTCACACTGATTTAAAAGAAATATGTCTCTGAACATATTTTTTACAGTATTACAGTAATGAGAATGTGGAAAAAAACCCAATCAGAATTTGTGGAGGAAATGTTTTTATAAGATGAAACTGCTAAAGCAAAATGGTCCTAACAATAGGCTTAATTATCTTCATTCAAAACATTATTTCTGTCATGACAGCTCTTGTACTGTTTGGTAACAGATATGGAAATGTTAATATGTTTGATCTTGGCAAAACTGATCTGCTACACTGCTGCTGCTGTTGCTGTACTTACTGCTGCAGAGCAAGTACGGGACTTGCTACTACCAATATATACACCACACGCTGCTTTGGGCAAGTAATACATGCTGCCGCTGTCCAATATAACGCAGATCATACATTACCTGTAGCAGATCTATGCAGGTGGAGCTGGGGAAGGTGGAGGGTTTCTGAAAGCGCACTGCAAACTGCTACAGCAGGCGCTGACCAAGTATTTGAAGGATGAAAAACCTAATTGGAATCTTTATTTCTAAAAGTGAATCAGTGAAATATGTGCATGCTTATATTAGCTTGTTAGTTATAGTTATTAGTCATGTAGTAATTGCTTTCTTGTCCTAAGTGACTTGCAGCTCATCTTTATTACAGAGACAGCCCCCCTGGAGCAATCTGGGTTAAGTGATTTGCTCAAGGGCACATGATGGTAGGGGACGTCTGAATGAGCGTGCATGCGTACGGTATAAGACATATGTTTCAAGTACACTTGCAAATCATGAGCTAAAATGACTGGCACATTTCATCTTAATCTTGCCACGACTACTGGCCTGACCTTTCACTATCAAGTGAATCTGCAAAAGTGATCAAGAAAATGTTTGGGTAAACTGATTACACTCAAAACTTTGTCTATTATAATCTATGATAAAGAATGGGATTTGTTATGGTTTAGCACATTTGGCAGTGATCTTCGAATTCCATTCATTATCAGAAGATTTATCAGCATTAAGTAAGATTGTATGTTGTAATCCGTTGATGGGCATACTAGTCTGACTTATCCAAACGTCTGACTGTCAACGGGTGATATCGCACAATCACATCCAAATCTGGCAGCGAATTTATTATGTTGAGGGATTTTTTTAATCATTTGCTTTTGTAAGACCTCCCCCCCATAACCCACACCTTAACGCATCAATGTCATTTTTGCCAATATCAGCTCAAACTGAGCAATATCTCTGTTTGAAACTCATATCTTTACCGCATGCCTTTCAGACTACAAATCACAGCGTGATGGTTGCAGTATGTGGAGTTTATGAGCAGTGCACTGTGGAGATAGAGTTCATCTCTCTTTACGACAGCTTTGGCTGGGGTCGCAGTGGTGCGACGTAGCGGCCGGATTGTTATTTTTTCTGTCTACAACATGAGCCAATATCTGTCTGCGCCACTCTGCTCAAAAAAGTGTTTGGGAAAATATATAACAACCTAGCAGCCATGTAGCAACACTTATGTCAACACTGTGAATGAAAATGCATCTATTAGAGTCTCCACCTATTAGTGTCATTTACAGTTTTTCTTTTCGTTCATATTCTTTTCACTTATTTAGTGAACTTATTTACACTGACATGAACAGACGTACTGTATGTGGGTCATTGCAAGTATGTATGCATATGTGAGAATGTGTGGTCATGTAGATGTATACATATACGTATATATATATATGGTGAGAATAAGAATATGCACATATATGTATAATTTTGCATTTTTCTATATATTATTAGTATGCATTCTTATCAAGTTTGTTTTATTTATTTATTTTTCCTCACATTTATATATTCATACATTTGCATTTACGTATTCAGTCACTTATGACTTATGAGTATGACTTGTACTTATATTCACGAATGATGGCAGTGTGAAGTCTTGTTTTTGACACTTATAGTAGTAGAACATATTGTGATTGCTTTAAATAAAAAAAAAGATCCAAATGAAAACACAGAGAGGTGCACATCTTTTATCTGCTGCCATTCATCTACTAAACACATTAGGCGAATACAGAACCACACTATGAGCTGACAGAGAAGCAAAGGTCCAGCGTGGCGGCACTTCAGATTGAGTCACTGCCAGTGATGAAATTATGTGGGCTGGTGAACATTAAATTACAGACAGTGAGATGTGAGCCGTCTATACTCACAGTTTGCTTTTTTCCTCATGAAAAACCCTGCAGTTTTCAATAAACAAGTGTTTAACATTGATGCAGTTGTGAGTGAATAGACAAGCTAATGATGGCATACAGTATTGGGGCAGAGCCTGGTGTGATCTAACATCAAAAGATTTGATATAAGGAGAGAGGGGGGTTTATGATATGCAGGCTTAATTTATGCATGCATAGATAACGAAATCTCATTATGCTGACTTGCCAAGATGGAACACATGCAGTAAACATATTTGGATCTGCTGGTTAATTATGCAGTCCTGCATGCATGAAAATGAGTATTCTGTGCAATGCTTTAATTAAAAATACCCTTTAAATCACAAATAAATATTTCTGTACCTCAGGCAGTGTTGCGAGAATCACGCTACACTGTTGCGTAAATTACGAATGTGTTTTTATGAAACCTCTTTCTTATGCATCTCTAGCTTGAATGACAATCATGCAATCACTTACAACGCTCCTCAATCAAAGCACATTTTGTTTTTATTAAACCCCTCTTAAAAGCGAAGCAAGCAAAATCCCTTTTCCAATCAAAATCTAAAACAAATGGCATATTATTATAAAACTATTTGTTCCTTCGCGCTTAATACCAAACCACTAATGAATCTCTAATCATATAGGCACTTACTTATCAAGTAGAAGAGTTCATCTCTTCAAGTAGAAGAGTTCAATCATTCATTTAATAATCAATAAATAAAAACAATATCAAATCACTTAAATCAATATCAATAAATAATTGAATCAATCTCTAGTCTGATAGGCTTTCATGTAATTATTATTATTTACTAATAACTACAAATCACTTAAAATGCCTTATCAAAAAAAAACCCAACATGAAACTCACTTACAAATCATAACTTCATAGTCTATCAAGGAAAATCAATATCAAGACTTATCAAGAAAGTCAATATGAAGTCTCATTAAATGCACTTAAAAACACATCATAAACTGATCGCTTATGAATAACCCAATCCACCAGTTGACATTCAGCAATCTGATCTGCTTTTATGCAAGAACTCATTTAATGATCGACTTAAAAGCACTTATCAATGATAATCAATATCAATTGATCACTCGATAGCACTTATCAATCTATTGACTGACACAACCGTTGTCTAATTCAGTGACTCACCAGCAATGTGGGGACTCCAGTGACCACCGCATACAGTAGGGCGGGCGGGATGGCGCTCGTGTCCTCGGGTCCGAGGTAGGGTTTCGTGTACGCGGTCTCGTAGCAGAAGAAGCCCTGCACGTGCACGTTGAACGTGTCCGTGTACTCGAAGTAATATGCCAGCATGACCGTGCCCGCCATGATCACCAGCTGGAAATAAAGCATGGTCGTCAGAGAGTGGGGCAGGAACATTTACCAACAATCCAGTGGAGAACCTCCAAACATCTGAGCGCCCGTTATAGTTCCCGCATCTCGCCGGGGTCTGACACTCCGAGCGCACGCGAGGTTGGCACGCGAATACGCACTGGCTCGCATGGCACAGCGAATGCGCGAGCGAGAAAGAGGAGAGTGCGATAAAGTGCCACCGCGCGCTCCTCACTCTAAGCAGCTGATGATGAAGAGACACGTCAGGCGCCGTGCCCGCGCCTCATCATCATCATCATCATCATCATCTTACGCTATTCCGTCATTCACTAAATGTCTCCTCTGCTCTTTAACCCTGACGAACAGCAGCAGAACTGTCAAATATACTAAAACAGAGACGTTACAGAGAAAATGCTGATTTAAAGTTTATTATAAAAACTTTGACGCACACATTAAAACAAGACGCGAATGTTTAAAACAAACTGTAAACAAACTTGAAACAAGAAAGTTTTAAATTTTAGACCCAGTAAATCTACCAAACTACAAACTAAGGCTACAAAGAATAATTGGTTGGAAATGTGTTCTCTCTATTTAATTAAAACGTCTTTGAGTTTATCTCAAAAGCTTTTTCAGTTATTGTATTTCTTTTTAATATTCAGCGTATGTATTAAGACAGCTGTGATAAAGTCAGTGGGGATTATTTTTTTCCCCTTCGCCTAAAACATTAATAAAACTCTATGAGATTTTGTGAGGAATCATCTGCCCTGCTGGAAACCCCTCAGATTTTCACATTAACCTTGCAGAGAATCCATTACAGCATATGTTTGACAGTGTGATGTGGTAGAGCTGTGCATCTGTGGCAAGCCGTTTTGACTTTTATTCATTTTCAGGATATGAACTTGTGATATCAACAATTACATTTTCACTAATTAAAATGTTAATTCTTGATATCAGGAATTAGATTTCCACTAGTAACAACGTTAATTCTTGATATCAACAATTCAATTTCCACCAGTATAAACTATAATTGTTGATATCAAGAATTGTATTTTTACAAGTGAAATCTCGCCATAGGCTGCCATTCAAAATCAATTGTTGATATCAAGAATTCATTTCTTACTAGTTGAAATTCCAGTTTCACATATCAGGAATACAACAATGCAAATTTCTGATATCAACAATTACATTGTTACTAGTGCAAATGTCTATTCTTGATATCAACAATTGAATTGCTACTAGTAAAAATGTTCATTTCTGATATCATGAATGTGATTGTTACTAGTAAGAAAGCCGTTTTAGATATCAGAAATTATATTGATATCAGCAATGCATTTTTAGATATCAGAAATAACAATTGTAAAATGTTGAAATACATTTACAGATCTCAAGAATTAACATTTCAACTAGTGACAACTGAATTCTTGATATGAGAAATTTGCATTTTTACTAGTCAGAATTGTATTCTTGATATGTGAAACTGGAATTTCAACTAGTAAGAAATGAATTCTTGATATCAACAATTATAGTTTATACTAGTGGAAATTGAATTGTTGATATCAAGAATGAACTTTGTTACTAGTGGAATTTATAATTGTTGATATCAAAAATTGCCATTGTTACTAATGGAAATCTAATTCCTGATATCAGGCATTAACATTTTAACTAGTGAAAATGTAATTGTTGATATCACAAGTTGATATCCTGAAAATGAATAGAAGTCAAAACGGCTTGCCATAGTGCATCTGTTGAAAACTCTAGGAAAACTAATCATGATAATTGGGCAGCTGTTATTTACATTACTGTGACAGTTAGAATGTGTTTCCACTAAGAAGAAACACGGCAGCTGGGATGATAAATGTAGGTGTGATTGGGAGAGGAGAGATTGGTTCTAAAAGTGGGGTTTGCAGTGATTCCATAGAAGAACCATTTTTGTTTCATTTAAGAACCTTTCGCTGAACAGTTCTTAAAAGAAGGTTAAGAAGTTCTTCTTTGTGTGACATTTTTAATCATCTAAAGAACCCTTTTCTACTATAAAGAACCGGAAAGGTTCCATGGATGTTAAAGGTTCTTCATGGAACTATAAATGGCTAATAAAGAACCTTTATTTTCAAGAGTACAATCTAATGATACTGTGCTTTACCATGTTTTATCATATATTACTACTCTAGATAAATAAACAATATATAATATTTATTTAGCACTTGACATCAGGAATATGATTGATGATCGGCTATGAACATGCTCTTTATATGAATTATCACTGAACATGAAAAGCTTATTCTTGATTCACCCCAAGGAACCAACTGACCTAGATTGAGTTTCCAAACCCACAGACCAATAAATCAGAGTCCTAATAAAGACACGTTACAGTGCCATATAAAGAAGACAATATTATACGCAATGTAACAAAATACACATTAAAGGATGGAGTGATATTCATTAAGCCCTTAAAAGCAGACACTGTGTACATTTTATCTTTGCTTCTATAAGCTGCACCAACAGTATTAAAAGACTAATGATGGAAAGCAACTTCAAAGCAACTTGTGAATTTTATTTTTTAAGCTTCATGAGAAATTCACGACCTGTCTTCAACACACTTGAGAAGATCTGAAGAGATTGTCTTTGCTTTTTTCAAAATATGTGTGTCAGGTTGAGAAATAAATGGCACTCTATGAGAGGAGCAATACAACACAACATCTATGCAATACATGCAAGCGTATAACCATGACTGCTTCATTCCCACGGCAGAATGGGAAAGGGTCTAAATACTGTTATAAATACTGTCATTCAGCTGTTATTGTATGATTTGTAATGGTAGGCTAGTTTTGATGTGTGAAGGCATAGTTTATCCAAAAACAATAATTTATTATTATATTTATTATTATATTAACTCGAGTTGTTCTACACACAAGTTTAGCATAATGTTCATACTGCTAATAACAACAAAAGTGAATGGTGACCAAGTGTCAATATGATTCAATAGAGTGCGACAATTGGGTTCCAGAAGTAAAAACTCCACTCATCTCCATAAGCAAATTGATTTAAAACGATAATTTAAAAAACCTGTAAAGACAGACATATTGTGAGCTACGAGGTTGCTAATCGGTGGTATTTGCTTCTTCCGAAGTCGCCAGCCTGGATTATTTCAGCTTATTTTTAAAATAATCATGTTTAACAGTGGAATTCCTGGTGAAAAACTACATTACCCATGATGCTGTGCAGAAAATTGCACCAATTAGAGAGTAGAAAAAAGCAACACACTCCAAAATAGCTGTTTAGCTCCGCCCACTCCCACGAAGTACTGCGAAAGAGTTGATCTCCCTATGTGTCCTGGAAATACTGAAATGTATGTATAATATATATATATATTACACATTTTGCAATAGACTTAAAATATATAGTTTTTCATTCATACAATCAATGTTCGTAAATGAGTAGTTTTATATTTCTCCATTGTTTTTTTAATTCGATTACGCTGTTTGCAATGCTTCATGGGATTGTAGTTCTTTCCCCTTACTAAAACTGTTAAGTTTTACATAGTCTTGTACCTTCATCTTTTTTCAATTTTTTTTGCTACAAATCAAATTTTGTAGTGTTGTGATTCACCTCGAAGCTGATTGGCTTGGTTCATGCCTTATAACTCTTCAACGAAGACTATTTTAAAATCCCTAAAGAATTCTTCCGGAGCCAAGCTCTCTGAAAAAGGGGGCGGGCACTGTTGCACTATGATCTATGAACTATAATAAACGTCTTATGAAGTCTTTCAGTGAGGAAAATGATGAAATTTAAGTCTCAATCTTGTCCACTGCCGCAGGCCACCTTTCATTTTCACCGTATTGAAAAGAGCAGCGTCCTGGTGGTGTACAAAAGAAAGGAAGTCATGTGGGTGAGTAAATGAGGGAATTTTCATTTTTTGACTGAATCTCTTTGAAAAACATCGGACATCTGCGCTGGTTGGGTCATCTTCAATATGAGTGTGGCTTTAGATGAGATGGTTTTGTGAAATTAAAGCTCATATACTTTTGGATTCTTCTAGAAAGAGCTTCTGGTAAAAAGCCAAGAGCAGTTGTTTAGTGTTTGAGGGCCACCATACTTCAACAAAAAGAAATGGTTCAACTACATACACTGAATGTTAGACCAACATCAATTAGAATATAGTCTCCTTGAAACATCAAACGTCGAAAATGGTCCCTGTTAGGGAAACAAAACACAATGACAACTTCAATCTGGTGAAGAAAGGAGGTCGATTAGTTGCATGTACAACATCACGCTGAAAAGATTGATTCCTTTTGAATAATAAAAGAATCACTATAAAGTAGAGCTAACACATCAATACACCTCAAGGTTAATATTATTTTTATTAATTATACATTTTGGTATGTATCTGTTTATAAAATATAAAATGTATTTAATGTCAAAATAATAAAATGGGCAAAAGCATCACATATATTTGCATTGAAGAAGTGACCTAAAACATAACCTAGGGACCAAAAGACCAAAGAGATGATGGGTATAGGGTCTTACTGAACCTATAGCATCCACCTAAACACCTTAGCAACACCCTGGAAACCACATCACAACACCATGACAACCATCCACAACACCATTTGGACGTAATATTTCGCAATAGAGCTGCACTATTAATCGTAAAGAGATGGCAATCTCAATTCAAACACCCACGCGACCTTATTTTATTAACGACAACGATTTGTCGTTATTTAAACCTTTGACAAAATCATACCTGAACATTCGAATGCGTTCATGCTGCCACAGCCAAAGAGAGCCGTTTTGAACCACACATTAGTTATTTCTGTGTCGCAAAATTCAAAATAGAACAAACTTTTGAAACGAACTTGGCACGCCAAATAACGGTTGTATCAATTACATCTTATTCTCACTAGGTGGCGACAAGTGACTTAAAATGTATTTGTAATTGAATGACTCATTCGAACGATTCGTTCAAAAACACGGTTTCATCCAGTAATGAAACAAGCATTTATTAGAGCCATTGAATTCATTCAAAGACATTTTTCAAACATTTTCCAACAATTAGATTAATATTTTGTCAGAACCTCTAGTAAATTACATGTTAGTTTGTTTGGTTGTATATTCAGAATCATGGGAGAATCGTGAACTTTATTTCAAACCAAAAAATCGTGATTCTCATTTTATCCAGAATCGTGCATTTCTAATTTGCATGTAAGAATTGACCCAAGCCTAACAACCACCCAAAACACCTTAGCAATCCCCTAGAAACCACATAGCAACGCCCTGGCAACCACCCGGAACATCCTAGTTGATCATATTATGCTCACATTTTCTTCAGAGAATGAAAAACAAAAAACACAAGCCATTTCCAGGGACAAAGAAAGAAATCGGATAGGCTGTCGAGCAACCACCTAGAACACATTAGCAACCACCCACAACACCCTAGTTCTGGACATGGTCACACTCAAGCAATTTCCAGAAACCAGAATACCAAAGAGAAAAAAAAGGGATACCAAGGAACCAGACGTGCTCACAGTTTCTTCAGTATACAAATATAAAACTAGTGTCGACTCTAGGCTGAAACACAAGTATAGTCTTCTAGCTTGTTAAAAATCTGACCTGTCATTTTGTATTCTGTTCATAACAGCGAGCATTAGTGGAGATATGAGAACGTCTGGTCTCTCTTGGGCCTCCAGAAGGACATAACTAAACTCAGTATTAAAGCAAACTACTATAGTAGCCTATGGAATGATTTAGGCGAGTATAAAGAATAAAAAACCCTTTCTCTCCCTCTAATAGTTTGCCATTGCTTGGTTAGCGGCTGTTCTATAACTTATTCATACAGCTCATGATTCTTTTAAATGACTCCATGGCTTTAAGACAGATGCTTCACAGAGCACTTTAATCATCCACTTTTTCCATATAAAGGTGTGGGTGTAATGAAGCACTAAACTCAATATTAATGCAGATCATTCAGGAAATAAGGGAAGAGAGGACACAGAGGCAGGGCTTTTCTGCTGCGCTCTCTCTCCCTCTCTCACAGCAGACTTCCTCTAAGCATTAACTTGCTTTTATGAATGTCACAGAGAATAACACTGCCACTTAAAAAAAGTCTCATTAGCTGAAAGGGACGGCATCCTGGGAGAAATTTGCGTCCTCTTTTGTTAAGTAAGGAGATTTTATGAGGCCACCACCCTTATGAATATGACACGGATGTATTTTATAGAGAAGAAATTTAATGTAGCCTTTGAAGTAATAGGACATTTGTTATGTTAACAGGATATATTTTAAGTGTGTTAAAGTCACCATGAAATACGAAGCGACATTTCTTTTTGATTTATGGAATATTGCAGTATTTATTATAAATGATTTATCTGTGCATATCTTTTTTTGTGCCTTCATAATCAAAATAACTTCTCCCTCTACAGCAAAATCTCTTCTTTTCTCTGATGATGCGTTTACTGGCACGAGGGCGGGGCAATCACATGAGATCGACCAATAGCAACAACACAACAATTCAACCATTCAATCAATTCCCACGGCCAAAATCAAGTTCAAGAAGCGGTTTCACTTGGATGCATGTCAAAATAGGGAACAAAACTCTATCGCAACTTCCATTTCATGCCGACTTTAATGTCTGAATTTGCTAAAATGACAGCATATGTACTACTCCTCCACAAACTGCTGTTTTTCGACATTTTATGGAATCAGACTTTTAGTTTTAAAAGAAATGCCACATCAAATATTATGTTCAGATCATTTCTCATCTGCCATGTTTGTTCATTTTGAACAAAATTAGGCTGTGTGCTAAAGTTAGGCAGAATGTGAACAGCGCTTCCACCTCCAAACATTTATTTAATCTTTGGTTCAGAGATTCATCAGTATGCCCTGAGAAGACAAATATGGCACATTAGCATGTCTTTATCTTCCATCTAGTCTTTAATTAATTAAATCATTTCAAGAATCTCAAAATTTGACGGAAGTGTCACTGTTAGACAATTACATAAGTGATAAAGTACAGCCAGCCACTTATTATGGCAAATTAAATCCAGACACTTGATCAGGACACAGTGGGATATTGATTCAAGGGTTTATTTTGAAATAATGACTAGCTGACAGTACATTACACAGATTAAAACTTATAACTTAAATATTAATAGCATCAAAGTGAGAAGTATAATGTATGTTTGCGCTAAACCTAATGTACAAATAAGCTGTCTAATATGACCCAATCTCTTACAAGGGCAATGTTTTGCTCACTCGATCAAGGAGAAATTATAGTCTGTCCACGCTATAGGCATCACTGGATGTTGAAAAGTCTCTTTAGTTGACTTTCCTTGCCTTTAAAGGTACTGAAATATGAAATATGAAAGCCTGCTCTTGCCTCAAAGGTCCCACAATACTGCAGAAATTAAGTGCCACCTAGTGGCCACTAGAAAAAGAATACCTTTACCACCAACTACTACAAAGCTTAGACTTTAAAGCAAGTTTAAAAAATATAATATAATATAATATAATAGTAGCTTGATTAAAATACTTCAACTAAATAATTCTTAGCTCAATACAGTTTCAAACCTTCCAACACTGGACTCAATAACCTCTCAATTAATTTAGAACCTGTTTCTGCATTGCAAAAACACAATTATGCAGAAAATCTGCATTCTACTTGAAGCAAGTGCCACCAAAAACAGAAATGCTGTCAAGCACGCTTCCTTCTTAGGATCAATATTTCAAACGGGAGCCCTCAGTGATCCTCATCACCGGACAGATCTGAACAAGGCATTTCGAACCAATTGCAAATATTTGCAGACAGCCACGTCGCTGATTGCAGTGGCACAGCAAACAGCCGTTTCATTCCTGCAGCCCTGTGCCAGCCTCAGCCCTTCAGATTAATGAGGACGGGCCCACCGGGAGCGATGACCAAGCATTTCATTACAGGCTAACAACAAAAGCTAATTCAGCACAGTTTCTCATAACTGTGATCCCTTCGGACAGCAGTAAACACTGCCGCTTCGTGGAGGGAATTAAGATTTTTTTCTTTTTTGCAGCACGCCACGCATGATATAAAGTTCTCAAGAGGCCAGTGACAAGCTTAGTGAGCGAATTGTGTCTTTGCAAACCTCTGCCATCCCAAAAGTAATTAAAAATTGATCAGGCTGGTTGAGATTAATAGATTTGGCTGTATGAATTCATTTGCAAACAAGCTTAAAACAAGCAATTAAAAGCTGATTCTAATGTTTTCTAATAAAAGCTCAGTAGTTCTAATATATATATATATATATATATATATATATATATATATATAACTACTGAGCTTTTATTATATATATATATATATATATAAACTTCTATAGACCCCAAACTTCTGAATGCTAGTGTATGTTTTTTAACCCTTATGTGCTGTTCGGGATGTTTTCATCCACTATGGGGAATTTTTGAGTCTTAATTTGGCCATAACTTTCTCCGTGTTTCAGCAAATGGAATGATTTTTGGTGACAAATCTTATTTTGACACATATTTTAGGAAAATGCTTTGAAAATATTCAAAAACTCAACAGTACTCTGTGGGCAAATTCACTACCCTTTCATTTTAACTGCTTTAAAAATGTATCAGATAAATATTTTTTTCACATTTTTTTGCTTAAATCTATTAATCAACCTCAGTCCTGATCAAAACTACTAAATTTAAAAAAAAAAAAATCAGGATTTTAACTCTTTAATTGCCAAATTCATAAATGATGCCACTGATTTGGGAAAAAACATGTCAAAGATTAGAAACAACATTGGCTTTGATGCGTTGTTAGTTTTTGTGCAGCATCAGATTTTAACGTTTTAAAGAGTTAAAATCCTGATTTTTTTTTTTAAAATTTAGTAGTTTTGATCAGCACTGAGGTTGATTAATAGATTTAAGCAAAAAAATTTGAAAAAAATATTTATCTGATACATTTTTATAGCAGTTAAATAACGAAAGGGTAGTGAATTTGAACAATGCACAAGGGTTAATGTCGTGTTGCTTTAATCTCCCCCTTTAAACTATGCCATTTGCAACGGTTTGTCAAAGATATAGAGCAAGAAAGGCATTTAGACACTAAGAGGAAACCTGTCGGTCATGAGAATTCTGCTGCTGGTGTGTGTTGATTTTTCTTTGCATTATGGGTAAAGTGAGGGTTGATTGACAGACTGAATAGGTTTCTTTCTTTCGCTCATTTTAATCTTTACATCAGTGGTGCTCTTACGTGGATGGACCCTCACTCCACACCAGAGAGCTGCCTCAAACCATCTCTGCATCTCCCCAATATTGTTTATGATATTAATAAAATTCAGCAGGATGGATTCTTATACAAGCTGTCAGGTGCAGTGAGATCTGAATATATAATAAATAATTCAATATATTTCATTCAGGAACTATACAAGCATCTGTTTCTCTGAATAACAATCTTTACAGATACATATGCAAGGGAATATGTGACTTACATAAATGCTTTTAACAAAGAGCCACTGAAATGTTTCTAATTTGCCTCCATGATGGCCACATATAAAGTATTTTAGGCAATATATCAGTGAATTAGAATTCGCACAGTATACTGTGCTAAGAAGAGTTTGTGTGCCTTTAGGTGTGAGGGCTGATGCCGTATCTCTGGGTGTTAATGCATTGATGTAGACCTCTGTGGAGGCTCTAGGATCTCAGTGAATGTTTGTCTGGCCCACACACATCAGTACTGCAGTGGAAAGTTAAACACCTCCTACAGTATATAACACCCACCTCTGCAGCTGAGCGCTACCGTGTGGGCGACTCTCTTCCTCAGTTCAATCCAGAGACTTTCTGATGTACATCTGTGATTTACACTCAGACAAAATGTGCAAAAATATATGCACCCTTAAAATACTAAAATGCACCCTTTTTAGGGATAGTTAAGGTCAAAGTCCCTTTCAAGGAAAGTCTATTGATATTGCAAACTGTCGCTTATATTATTTTTCAGGCTAAACCAGTCAATGCACATGTGCAGTCCTAAATGACTTTATCAACTGGCTCTTTTATTTAAAAAGGCGAGACTTATTCCACCATGTTGCATTCATAAGTAAAATGAGTGCACCGTCTTACATCTAAAGTCTTTGGTAAGATTAAAAGATGTACTTTTCAGGGTATTGCCCCAAGCATTTGTACCCCTAAAAGTACAATTTTTGCATATTGTTTCATGGTGTTCTTCATCGCAGAACCTGATTTCATCAAGTGCAACAACATTCCATCAACCGATTAGATTTGAGCGACAAGTTTACAGTTTAGATGTACAACCAGGGTTAGGTGCTTCTACAGTGTTATTCACCTTAAACTTTAGGAATTAAACTTAGGGATTTAGGGGTAGGGACAGGGTTAGGACAAAATTTTTGTACAAAAATGTTATTCCAAGATCAATAAAATTTGTTAACCCAGGAACGCATCTAACTTGGCAAAATCAGGACGTGCGTATTTCAACACGTGAGTATTTTGCATTATTATTTGTGCTGCTAATATTAAGCAGCACAACTGTTTTCCACATTGATTATAAGAAGAACTGTTCCTTGTGCAGCAAATCAGCATTTTATAATGAATTCATGTGACACAAAATTCACGTTTGTCATAAGCTTCTTTGGTTATTTTAAATTGTGGTAATATTATTGTTTTGGCGAGAGACTTCATTCAAAAACTTGCTGACCCCAATTTTTTGAACTGTAGTGTTTGATAGTACTGAAGCACACAAAAGCATTTAAACAAGCTTTCAAAATAATGGCCACTCTCCCTGCTGTTTTAGGGTGCAGGTTTGTTATAAGTGCCTTTAATTGTGATCCACTTGCATTAAACACACAGTGCTGAAACCCCCGCAGTTAAAGGTTTGAAATATTGCATAAATTATATTTGACTAAAATGCTTATATTGAGATTTTATTTTCTACCAATTATAAAACTGGGCTAGATGTTAAAGTTTAGTGACGGAGGGCCTTATGATCACTTATGATATGGTTTTCAATTTGCATAACAGTGACTGTAAAATATGTATTTTAAGTATGCAATGGCCTGTTTTGAAATAAGGTTATTGGGCTACTTTTGATTGGCCACTGGGCTAGTTTTGTTTCACAGACCGGGCCACCCTGAAGAGGAGGTTCAATTCACACCTTTAGCTGGTTGACTGATGCTCCATTTCAGATGAAGCCCATTGTGATATTATTATAGAGCTTCACTGTGAAAATGAACCTTCAGCTTTTAGCTCTCGTCATCAAAAATCTTGTCTACTGTGACATTTTCCCCTGCGTTTTTAGTTATTTTTAAACTGAAGCCAAATCCCAGCTAACAAAAATATGGTCTAAGAACATTTTGCTAATGTAAATTATGAAAACGTTATTTCTGAATGTTCTCTGAACATTCAAAACGTCCAGGTGTTTTAAGAACTTTTTTCTTGGTTATGCGAACGTTAAGGAAACATTCCGTTTAATTATTTTGCAAACATACTTTTGAATGTTCTTTAAACATTCTGAAACAAGTACTAACCTTTAAAAAAATGTTAGATTTTAACGTTGCATGATAAATAATGTTTTTGTGCTAACATTTTAAGAACATTATTAAAGACCAGATTTGTTTAGTCAGGTTTGTTTGTAACATGAACGTTAGTCAAAGTTCTGAGAGTTTTCCCTCTTAGGTTTCACTCTAAAAGAGTCAAGAGCGAAATATGTTTCGTTAACTGAAATGTCTTAGAAGAATTCACATGTAAGAAAAGATGGGCCAGCTGTCGCTCTTCACTTATTCATGGTGTGTAAAGGCTTCAAGGTCACAAAGTTACTTTGCCATTAAGCAAGTTGTGTATATGAAATGTGTTTCTTACCTCAACAGTGAGATATTTGTAGAATTCCTTGCGGCTTCTTAAATCAGTCATTTTTTTCCATTAACTTTGATGCCTAAACAAAAGATAAGGGAGTTCAATGGCAGAAACCACTGGGTGGCACTAGTGATCATCTTTTGATGGCTGCGCCTGCTGTGCTCAGAAGTTTCCATGCAGCATTCTTAAAGTTTCCAAAGTGTTCTCAAAGTACACTTCACAGCAAGATTCATTTTTCCAACATCTTTAACAAATTTGAGAAAAACCATAAGAGTTCACAAACTTAAATCAGACTTTATGTTTTTTGAAAGTTAATAAGAGCACTTTTTATTTTGCAAGTTGTGTCCAAGGTCACCATTTGAAGAGATTAAGATTTAAAAAGCATCCTTGAGCTTGTGGAAAGTGCTATATAAAATATATAAATAAATAAGAGAACCAATCAAGTGACATATCCAGACAGAATTTGTTGGCATCACAAAAGCCTTTTGAAAGATTTCTTAATTGAATATTTTGTCTTTATACATTTATTGTATTCTGCTTTGAAATCAAAATAATGCTAGGTCTTTTTCAAATTAAAGCTTGCAGTTCATGTCAAGCTGCCTTTAACATTACATTGGGTCCAGAGTGAGCATTCAGTCGGTCTCATTTGTCTTGTTTAAGCATAATTTCTTTAATGCAGAACTTTGATTTAGTAAATCCAATAATAAATTACAGACTGCCGTCGATATAGACCTATATTTGATACTCATTTGGTCATATGACCTGCAGGGCAGAGTACACTGATGAGCCAAAACATGAAGACCTCCTGCCTAACATGCTGTTGGTCCTCCACGTGATGCCAAAACAGCACCGACCCGCTGAGGCATGGACTCTACAAGACCCCTGAAGGGGTTCTGGCACCAAGACGTTAGAAGCAGATCCTTCAAATCCTGTTGGTTGCAAGGTGGGGCAGTCATTGATCTAACTTGTTGGTCCAGCAAGTGGGATAAATGCTCAATGGGATTGAGATCTGGGAAATTTGGAGGCCAGGACAGCACCTTGATCTCTTCACGATGTTCCTCAAACCATTCCTGATTAATGTGTCATGGTGCACTATGCTGCGGAAAGTGGTCACTTCCACCACCATTGTCATGAAGGGGTGTACCTAGTCTGCAACAACGTTTAGGTAGGTGTCAAATTCACGTCCACATGAATGGCCGGACACGGGTTTTCCCAGTAGAGCATTGCCCAGAGCATCACACTCCCTCCAAAGGCTTGTCATCATCCCACAGTGCATCCTGGTGCCGTCACTTCAACAAGTAAACGGTGCACACGTACACGGCCATCCACATTAGTTAAAAGAAAACTGGACTCATTGGACCAGGCGTCCAGTTCCGGCAATTGCGTGCCCATTGTAGGTGCTTTCGACGGTGGTCAGGGGTCATCATATGCACTCTGATTGGTCTACGGCTACCGTTTCAGAGATACTCCGACCCAGTTGCCTTGCCATGGCAATTTGGCCCTTTGTGGAATCTTTATCCCTGCCCATTTCTCCAACACATTGATTATGAGAACTGACTGTTTCCTTACCATCTAAGATCTTAATAAGTGGCCTTCATGATCAATGATATTCGCTTCACCTGTGACTGCTCATAATGTTTTAGATCATCAGACTTTCCGTATACTACCTAATTTAACGTGATCATACGGAAGGTGGTTATAAGACGTATTTGGACAAATGAGCCAAAAATAAAAATGGTTGAATGCCTTTGCATTATATAATAATATATCCAACCAAGTTGCATTTGTTTTAAAGAAATATAGCACAAGCATAGATTTCAAGGAAACAAACAAAAGGTTTGCTGCAAATTATAAAGCATCACTGGTTTTAAAATGAACACACTAATATTTGGTCACTTCTTGGCTGCGAAACATTAGTGGAAAATGTTTTTTCTCTGCTAGGGTTCCTGTGTGAACTTGAGAAGGACTAAAAATCAGCTTCACACCAACTGATTAATACTAACTAAAACGGATAGGGAATATGAATTTAGTTCTAATGAAAGCTTTCGCATTATTTGTTTGAACAATTTATATTTTTTTATCTAATGCAATGGAATTCAGACACTTTTAAGTCTGGCATAAGCGTCTTAGTAGTTTTTGGGGCCCATGTTTGTCCTGATTGTCCATATATTCTAGTTTATTCTATCATAATATTCTAGTTTCAGCCATGCACAATTGACACTTCGCAAACAGTTTGATTGACAGGCGATCTGACCAATCATAACCCTGAATCCACCATTTTGTCCAACAAAGCAGTCAGGGGAGTTAGTAGATTAACGTTGGAAACTTGAACTTGAAAAATTGTGTGAACTCACGTGTTTCTGCGCTTGAAACAACCTTCCTTCTGATGTTCATTCATGTTTATTTGATGCTATAAATAAACTAGTATGAAGAGATGATCGGTTCACGAGGAGCTACAGCGATCTGTCACGACACATTAAAGAGCCACTACACATTATTTATTGTTAAAACTTATTTAAAAATATACAATATTTTAAATATGAAACTGTTTCATTCGTTGTCAGTGTCCACTTTGCTCTTTTCGTGAGAACATGATGTGTGGCGTGAGAGACCATGGCTTGTCGGACATAGCAACAGTAACCAAAGCGGTCTTTGCGAAGGGTCAATTAATAGTGATGTATTAGTATAAACAATTAAAACTGATTACTGATTGTACACAGCACAAAAGACAAAGATAAACTTCTTTAACAACTTTAAGTCAAAATAGCTTCCCTTGACAAATCAACTTCAAACTTCATAAGTTCAATATTAGTCTTGTTAATTAGACGAAACCTAATCCATCAAATTTTGTGAATACAAGTGTGAATATTAAATAAAATAAGAATATAATTAAATAAGAAAAAAATGTCTGTATTCTCTATAAAGCCACAGATGGAATGATGCAGTGACACAGTGATATAGAGTCCTACCTTTGCCAGTTTGACTTTATAACGACATCAGAAAGGACCCTGCAGGAGGAGGGTGATATTTAGTATTCTCTACTGCTTGCCGCTCGCATTTGTTTGCTTTACTAAACTTTTAAAAGTGCGTTTCATCTCTAGGCTGTTTGAACCATTGGTTAATGTGCATTACCTCAGTCTGCTGCTGTTACTGTTCTGCGCATGCGCTTCTTCAGTTTCTTGCGCACTTAAAGGAGAATCCTCTGTCCACTTCACCTCTCTGTTGATAGGACATACACACCTGTAGGGTTTTGTTTCTTTACGTGACATAAGAAACGTTGTTGTAAGATTAATGTCATTGGAAATAGAGCAGAAGAGACAGTGTTCGTTTTTATGGCAAAATAAACCTCGATCATCGTGTTCGGGGTCTTGTTATGCCATCAGGACCCTCCATTTTGCTATAATGACCAGTTCAGTTCCATTATTGATTGATCTGGTCTGTACTCTGTGCACGCGTTACATCCATTTAGTGACGTCAGTTTAAAGTAGTAGTCTTTAAAACGCATTTCACACAAAAAAAAAACAATATTTGCTGCTACAAAACCACACGCATGAGAGAGCACTTAATAATTAAAACGCATATTGTTTGATTCAGTGAGAGATGCTGTATCGCACTAATTTACATTTAATGGTAGTACATTTAATTCTTGAGTGCACATAATACAAATAAAAGCGAGCACTGCCAATCTGACAGAGATTCGTCCTGACAGGAAAAAAGCGAGTGGCCGATTAACGTAATTGATCTTGCGCGCATGCGTCAACCAGACGAATAGCTGCACTGCACTGTATTGTGCTTTATTGCTACTGCATCCTAGAAAACTACATTTTCTTGCATTATATATTGTACTGCTTTGTATTGATTTGACATTAGTAAAAAAAAAGATGACAAATTCCATTTTACAATCATTGTTTCAAAGTATCAGCTTATGATTCTGCCAAATTCTTTGGGAAATAAAACAAACAAATGAGAAAAACCTAGTTGAGAGAATGTCTGAATTCATGTTGTAATTATATATATATATATATATATATATATATATATATATATATATATATATATATATATATATATATATATACATATATAAACTGTGCTTGCTCTCCATTGAATTTAATTGCTGTCTAGAAAAAAAACTTTTTTTTTTGAGTTTTGAGAGTTTATAGGCTAAACTTTACTCACCAGTTGGTGCTATAAGTCAACCATACGTATAGATACAAATAAAGGACACCGTTGACTAGAATATTTGGTGTTTGTTGGGCCAGTGTGAACTAGCCTTTACAAGAAAGAATAATGCAGCACAACATATATAATATTGTATTTTTAATCAGAGTTACTTAAATGAACAAGTTAGCAAGCATTTAGCTACAGTGTTGTCCTCCTCTATTTTAAGCTATCCTTTTCAGACATGAATAACGTTTTATTTTTGTATTGCATTGCATGCAATTGTACCGCATCCTATTGAACTGCCTTCTATGGCATTGTATTGTGTTGTGCTGTTCTGAATGCCCAAGAAACAGCCCCACATGAAAGCATTAATTGTCTATAGCAATATTGCAGATGTTGTTAGTGTATATACCAATAAAAAATACTCTTCCCGCATTCTACAAGAACACGTTCAACGGTTACCATCTATATTCGTGACATTATTTATAATTATGCGAATGACTGGAGGAATGTAGCCTACAGCTTGTGCGCATGCGCGTCAGGATAGAAGCCCCTCATCCGAAAAATCTGATGTCATATTGCCGGCAATATTTTCCTCTGTGTCTGTATTTTCAAATTGCAATCATTTTCCATAGCGCGTAAAAGGTTAACGGTGTAGACTGTGTGTGTGTGTCGTTTGTTTCTGTATGCGCCTACATCATGCATCTCCATGGAGCAAGAAGCAGCTGATCTAGACGACTTGTTTTGCTGGATAAAGGTGGACGCTTAGGACACAACAGGTTATTAGCGTTTTTAAAGTAGAGAAACACGATGTCTGCAAGAGAAAGACTGAAAGAGAAGATGATAAAAGACAGCGTGACACTGCTCCCATGCTTTTATTTCGTTGAGGTAAGTGACTATCTGTTTACATTTGCACGTTTGATTTGACAGGTGACAACTTAGGATATCAGAATAAGATGCCAATTCCATCAGGATCAATATTTAGCATATATGTTAGAGCAGAATGGAAAAATGTAGCATTTAAATGTTGGACTAGCTTTAGTGATACACTGAAGCTGAGGAGATGTTGCTGCCCAGGATGCTCTGGCATGGATCATGAGACTTCCCATTCAGGTTTCAAAGTCAACTTTATGTCAGATGTTTCTGCTACATTCCTTAGGAGAAATAAAACAAATGTTTAAGTATCTTGTAATTTAAAAAAAAAAAAGAAATGTTTTCCATCGAATCTCTTTGCTGTCTTGGAGAAACAATCCAGCTTTTTAGATGTTTGTGCTTTAAAAGCTTTATTCACCACAAAATTATATATATTTTTTTGTTGCTGGTGTTGATATAAAGTAACAAATTAGATAATAATAATAATAATAATAAATGAAATTAAATATATATTTTTGCATACAATTGTAAATGTAAATATTAAAATAAGCAGTTATTGTAAAAGTTTCTTCATAGCTCTTTGCAATTGATCTAAATCTTTATTTCTGGCTTTTTGAAAGTCACAGATGAAACATCAAACTTAGTATTTACTTTTCATCGCATTTGTGTTGCAAACAAAAATTAATCTCACCAGCTTTATTATTATTTGCATTGAACTAAAATGATTTTATGAGAAGCTCTTTGCTTTCACGTTATTGTTCATTTCAATGGAAAGCACATTTTCCTTGTAAAATATCAGCAGTTCGATATGTGAGTAATGTCAGCACTGGGATGCTGTGCTATTGTCAGCTCTCCCCTCTTAGATGTTCACCCCAGGAGGTGCTGCTCTGCTCTCCATGCATCACGATGGGGTTAGTGGAATATATGTAGGTCAGTGTGACATAAAGAATTGAGGCAGTACAGCTTTCATACCGCACATGCATACACCGACACACGTGATCTAGTACTTAAGAGGAAGATCTAAGCGTGCGCTCATACATTATGCAGAGTTGTGCTGAATCGGACATTTTCATTCATTTATTCATTCCTCCATTTGCTGTTTTTCAGTGAGGTTTGCAAAATTGTTTGTCAAATATGAAAAAACTAAGGTCTAGAGGATCAGGATTATCATATTTGACAGTTTTAAAGGGATGTGATATGTGGGTTGACAGCTGGATTTTGTGCTTCTCAAGATCTCATTGAAGTTTCCTCAGGTCACAGAATCCTCCCTGACCCAAGCACATCTCCTCAGCAACGCTCTTATCGTAACCGGTCCTTTACCAAGCGGACACCATCTGCACCTGCTGTGACGGTGCCTGTCCCACATAGATCTGAAAATAGCCACTAAGAAACACTATCCTCCCCATTTATAGCAATCAATTATTAAGACCTCAGTGTCACCTCTTCTTTTAATTATTTGGGATCATTTAAAAACCATGAAATGCATTCATAAGTCATTTTTACTTTCGTAACATGATGTATTTCTGATTAAAAATGGATATTCAATCATAAAAAAAAAATGTGATGGATTTTATCCATTTTTTGCATTTATATAAACCTGAAATTATTCCACATATGAGCAAATATGTTTGGGAAAAATCGTCCAGTATATTTTATGGCAGATTGTTTTGTCGTATTTACCACGGTAAGCCGGTTATTAAGAGCTCTTCATTAAATTTCTTTACAGTAGAGTGATCGAGGTCAGTTTGCGGGCATTTGATATGCAGATGGTTACAGCAAGCAGCTGCCGTTCTGTGCTGATTCTGCAGAGTTGCGTTGTGGCCGACTGATACCACTGACCCATATTTTCTTCTAAACCACTGGCACTTGGGACAAACTGTAGGAGATTTACAGACCAGCCGACCACAAGCATGACCGTCAGAGCGAATCATGACACATGATGGCACCCATCAAAAGCCTATTTTTTAAATTACAGGATAGATTTTAAGTTTTACATACCAGATGATTGTTGTAAAAAATCATGATCTTTGAGCCTACAAAATAATATTTAGGCCTAAAGGTGCTTTTTTTTGTGACATTTTTAACTCTCGTTAGTGTGTAACATTACTGTTTGAGTAAGCACAGTTTCTGAACTCCCTGAAAACACCCCGATTGTAGTCTTGAGGTTTTTTTTCCGGGAACGTACACGTCACAAGGTATACGCAAAAAAGGGGCCTGAGGCTTGATTGAGTTTCATTTGTAGAGTGTTGAAACTCACAGTTATGATAAGGGGTGTGACATTTCCAAAATTGACCAATCACAACACACTTGTCTAGCCGACCAATCAGAGCACATTGTGCTTTCCGGAAGGAGGGGCTTCATAGAAACAGGAACTAAACAGAGCGATAAATTAACGAAAGATCCTGAAACATATATTTTCATATATGTAAAATATATGAAAAACTTGTTTTTTGAGCATTCAAGCTTGAAAACCTATTCTAGTAGACAGCAAAAACAAAATCAAGACTTTGAAAAATGGCATAATTGGTCACCTTTTAGATTTATGTATTTGAATGGCATATCATTGCATTTAGATTTAACATAAACCAATAAACTTAATTTTTCAGTAATACATTACATAAATGAAACGGGTAAGATTTATGCAATCTAAAAACATGGCATAGTTTATTATAACTATTTGAATCTATGATGTTATTTAAATAATATTTTCAAAATGCATTTATTCAAATTGCTTAGAATCATCATAAATAAATAAACAAATAAATGTATGAACATGGATAAAATATGGTTAGTGATGGAAGCAATATTCAGTTTGTAAAAATCTGTGAGATTGAAACAAATTGGATTTATTGATAATAAATATATAAACCTGGTTAACTAATATGTTATAACAAATATGTATAAATGATGCTATCATGGTAATAGACAGACTAATAATTCTTTTGACTGAAATGTTTTCTGACATTCACACTTTCCAGTCACTTTTTTACTCTCAATTTACTCTCAATTGTGAAATGTGTAGCTTAACAGTTAGATATTTTTGTTCATATTTGTTTTTAACATGATTATTAACATTTTAATAACAATTAATAACATTTTTAATATATATATATATATATATATATATATATATATATATTGCATATAGTTTGCATAAATATAGTAGCATTAATCATAAAAAAATCTAATAATAATTAAAATAATTATTTGTTGTAGTAATGATAATTGACTGCATCAAAATGAAAGAAATAAACAAATAAAAATAATAATTAATAATAAACAAAATAAACAATTAAAAATTTATCAGACAATTAAACATAAAATATATTGTTAAATATAATTGTATCGTATCAACTGATCTCAAGGTAATTCTACAGTTACATTCAGTATTTACCATGGTATTTATGTAGTATTCTATGGTACTCCATGGTGCATTTTCAAAAAAACATGTTTTTTTCTTGTTTTAGTGTGTTAAGCGACACCGATTCACCCCCAGAACCAAACAAATCACATTTTCAACATGTGTAAAAAGAGCTTTCTCTTTAATGTTTTACTGCAATTCTCTGAATCTGTCACCATTGGTCTGTTTTAATACTGATCTGAACTCATTATGTGGCTTTTGTATATATTTTAGGATATTATTTATTTTGTAAGTACTGCCCTGTCTGTGTTTATTTTGCAATAATGCCTGGCAGACTGTATGTACATTTCCATAGGGACATGTTACGTGAACAACGTAATTCCTTGAAAATGTTTGTTGAAGAATTATGTGATGTTTTCTCCTCTCAAACAGCTTCCTCTCCTGATCTCATCTGTGGTTAGTGTGTATTTCCTGGAGTGGACAGACATTTTCAAACCGGTCCGCTGGGGTTTCAGCTGCCACGACCGCAGTCTGAGTTTGCCTTATATCGAACCCACACATGAGGTCATTCCCTTCCTCATGCTCCTCAGCCTCGCTTTCGCAGCTCCTGCTATTACGGTCAGTCTAACCCTTTACCGCTACACACACATACACATGCTGCAAGATGCACTCATGCTTCTGGATACTGTACATTGGATGATGTCAGAGAGATAGGACAGAAGCCTCTGGCCTAGTTCTAATGTCACCTGCATATAGGTAAAAATTTGTCATGATTTGTGTGTATTCAGGCACATTGTGTTTCAGCCAAGCTGGACATGTTCCTGAAGCAACATTCCATTCAAACAATCATAGCACTAACGTTAGTCTCGCAGTGCCAGAGTTTTGGCTATGGGCATGGAGTCTGGTCTACTCTGCATCTTATTCTTGCCAAGAAACTTTCACTTAGAGACTGTCAGAATAACATAATGCATGCAGGCAGGTTGTATTCATTGGCCCAATTTTTAGTTTCTGTATCCACTATTAATTTTATTTAAATTAAAGATATTAGGTATATATAAATATATACTTATGTATATAAATATATACTTATGTGTATGTATATATATATATATATACAGTATATACACAATTTCATATTTACTAAATATATCACTACCTTTCAAAATGTATATATATATATATATATATATATATATATATATATACAGTATATACACAATTTCATATTTACTAAATATATCACTACCTTTCAAAATGTGGGGGTCAGTAATATTTTAACATTATTTTCATGTTGTTTTCAGGTTGCTATTCAAAGGTTGTTTTCAGGTTGTTATTATAACGTTATTCTAACATTTTCATATTATTTTCACGTTATGCTAACTTTATTTTCATGTTATTTTCAGGTTATTTTAGCGTTATTTTCTTTTTTTATGTTATTCTAAAGTTATTTTTAACATGGTTTTCAGGTTATTTTAACATTATTCTAATGTTATTTTAACGCTATTTTCAGGTTATTCTAACTCAGACAAAATTAAAATAAAATAGGGAATGAATATGGATCATTTTAGACCCGTGTTATGCATTAGAAGGGGTTTGCATAGCTTATGCATCAAAGGGTTAAGAAATTAATACTTTTATTCAGCAAGGGTGCATTTCTATTTCAAATAAATACTGCTCGTTTGAATTTTCTATTCATCAAAGAATCCTGAAAAAAATATATCATGGTTTCCACAAAAATATTCAGCAGCACAACTGTTTTCAACATTGACAATAATAAGAAATGTTTCTTGAGCAGCAATTCAGCATTTTATCGTCACATTCATGTTTAGTTTCTCAATTCAACTAAAAACTACATTTTATATACATACTCATTTTGAGTCATAGTCATCTTTTTGTCGTCTGTTTTTGCCTTAGTTCTAGTTCATTCATTGCATTAACATGACATAATTGCAGCCTCGGTGAGCATAAGAGACTTGTTTCAAAAACATTAAAAATCTCATTGACCCCAAACATTTTCACAGTAGTGTGTGTGTGTATATATTAATCAAAATAATTAATAACAAAGCAAGTCTCTGAAAACAGTTGCACAGAAACACATCAAAGAAATCTGCAAAAAAAATCCATTTAGACTTTGTGATCAGGATTTCTGATTATCTCACAGACAGACAACAAAGCTAAAAGTGGAAAATACAGCTATGCTCATAAATATGTATTTGACTTGCTGCTAAATGTGTCAAAAACTTTGAATATCTTTTCCGAACTAAACTGAAAACTCAATGACAGGAATGTTGTTCCAGGACCGACTTGGATGTGGATGCAGGAGCATGTCCTACTTGAGTAAATTTATACAGTTTGCCTGTGGTCTATTATCACAGCTGACACCCACCAACTGGCCTCTCCTTCAGAGCCTTATCTGACACAGTACCGAAAAGAAAACTTGTGCATGAATAGCTCAAATACACAATGAGATTTTCCTCACGCTACTCCACGAGCAGTGAGCTGCCAGATAGCATCTTTCTCTCCTCGACTCTATGACACCTTCAGTACATCACTACACTGCCAGAACGTCTGCCAGCCCTCTGAGGACGCCCTAATGACACAGTGAATTTGCTGTTCTCTCCTTCTAGCTAGCAAGGAGTCCTCAGGTTAACTGCTAGTATTAGAGCAGATGAGTGCAGTTTCGCAGCAGGCTTTACTGTGGATTTATGGAGGTTTGGTTGTTCCTTCATACTGAAAATCAGATTACTTCACACTCAAATTCATGTTGAGTTCTTAGGGCAGATTACTGTTGTCTCGGAAATGCAGGATGGTTAAATGGTTTCACAAATGCTAATGGGCTCTCGGCGCTAATGAGTTGGTTGTGGTTCTCCTCTCTCTGATCCTCGGAATTTATTTGTTGATGATTGTTACTCTAGTTAGTGCAAATTGAAGAAATAAAAATAGACTGCGATCATCTTCACACTTGGTAAATTTTCTAAATAGGCCGCAGGCATTTTTTTATATTAAGGTCATAAACATTTATCAAGCGTGTCATCACATTTCATAAGATGCTTTTTATCTTTAGGCAAAAACATGTATATTAGGTTGAATATATCTTATTAACAATAAGCAAAAATCTCCAATAAAAAACATCTAAATATACCCAGAAGGAAATTGTATTTCTCAGAAAGAGCTTTGTTTATGTCAACTTTGTGTCTGATTTTACTTTTAGACTTCCTTAGAAGAAATACAAATGCACACATAAGTTGACATTCGGTAACAGTATAAAGCTATAATATTAATGTGGATGGATAATCTGGCCTTTGGAGAATTTAACGAAAAAAGTTCATACTGAAATCTCTGACATTCTTTTGCAGACTTTACAAATCTGAGCACATTTTGACACATTGTTCTCTTTTGAAACGTGAAATGATTGGATTTTTTGCTTTGCAGAACAAAAACTGTTGCAAAAAGTGATTTTTCTTTCCTACAGGAAAGAGAAACAGAGGAGCACTGATTGAACGAATAAAATGACCTGAATGACTTTGTAAAATGGCATTACAAAGACACACAATGTACTTTTCTCTGCAGCATCTGGCCTCCATTCTAGCTATTTTAGGTAATTAAATAATTTGAGTTGCAGGCATAGAGAGCTCTGATCACATTTTCATCTTATCTCAACAAGTTCTGCTGTATAAAAATGCACAGCAAAGTGTCTAAAAACTCATTTTGTCTGTCAGGTAATTGCAGTCATTAAAAATGACCCACACTATCCTTTCCTCCGCCCATTCTCGGTCTACAATCTGTTTACCTACATAGGCCAGATTTAGCATCAGGCAGGAAGTGACTGCAGGCATTGAGACATCCTGTGGTTCCTCCAGGTGCCATGACACAATATCAATGTCTGAGAGCTGAGTTGGTCAGATGGGATGGGATGGTGGATCTGCATGCTTCCTGGGATCTGATTCAGGTCACGGTGTGGCACATGGGCATGCCAATGTTTAGATCGTATCCTTAGCACCTCCCCCACTAGGCTGGAGTGTAGAGCACAGCCGATATCAATCCCATGATCCCACTGGGATTTAAACTCCTCACCTGGCAAACTACGCAATATAGAATAGATTGCCGGCTGTTGAGTATGTATGGTCTATATGGAGCTAAAGGGAAAAAAAAGCATTCAATGCAATCCTAGTCTCGTGTTACCTGACGTTTGAGGCACACTGAGCGCAAAAGTCATAATATACAATATATGTTAGTGGGAAAAATGTATTAATTCCAAAAGAGGGCGGAGCTTTAATAGCTCACGCTTCGGTTGCTCAACAACAACAAAGCTGGAGAATCTTACGCAGCCAAAATGTTATCTGATCATCTTACATTGTCATTTTACATTGTGCAAACCGGAGTCGGACTCTGATGGAGAGACTCAGGAAGAAGTTTCAACTTTTAGAAGGCAACTGGACGTTTCTGAGTGGTTAGTGGATAAATTTATGTAGTTGCTGTGGAGTTGATTCAACTCATCCACTAGCATGTGCCGTCATGATAATCTTTTGTGTAAATCCTGCTTTGAATTGACCCTTGTTAGTGAAGCAGTCCGGTGTAAAATGACGGCATCAACAACACTCTACTACAACAACTCTTCTTCTTCTCTAAACCAGCCTAATGTAACCCCTCTACTCGGGTCCTACTCGACCTGCTCTGAGCGGGCCCTGAACCCAGGTCTTCAGGCATGGGAGTCGGACGCTCTAACAAGGAGGCTAAAGGCCTCTAGCGTCTGTCACCAGAGCATCTCTTGAGGAACCTCACTCCCATCCGGGTCATGGCACCAATGAAACCCCTCTACCCGGG
This sequence comes from Zacco platypus, assembly GCA_038088235.1. Taxonomy (NCBI): domain Eukaryota; kingdom Metazoa; phylum Chordata; class Actinopteri; order Cypriniformes; family Xenocyprididae; genus Zacco; species Zacco platypus. The sequence goes on from CM076065.1 coordinate 6,535,680, forward strand.
TCCTACTCAGCCCGCTCCTCGAACCCGGATCTTCCAGCATGGGAGTCGGACGCTCTTACAAGGAGGCTAAAGGCTGTAAACTCTAGCGCCTGTCGCCAGAGCATCTCTTGAGGAACCTCATTCCCATCCGGGTGAGGAACCTCACTCCCATCCGGGTCACGGCACCAATGTAACCCCTCTACCCGGGTCCTACTCAGCCCGCTCCTCGAACCCGGATCTTCCGGTATGGGAGTCGGACGCTCTAACAAGGAGGCTAAAGGCTGTAACCTCTAGCGTCTGTCGCCAGAGCATCTCTTGAGGTCAGAGGAGTGAGGTTTACTCCGTTACACTAACATGGTCTCGCCCCCCTTTGTTGCATGTTCTCAGGGGCAGAGTTTATGTACATTTTAGGGTTAGTGATGTCACCAACCCAGGAAGAAGCTTGTTGTATTTGCAGCCATTTGTTGTAGTCCTTAAACAGCTAATTATTTTTAAGTAAATATCTCATTTTGCATTGAACTTTGAGTGTCGTAACTTTGCAGATGTTGTTTATGCTCTAACAGCAACATTACACTCTAACTAAAGTTTAAAAAACTCATAATCAAGCATCCTTTTATTTATTTAGCTTGTGACCATTTGAGCTGAAATGATTCAACTCCATGAAAGCAGCACTTCACAGACTAATGTTTGTGCAGAAGTCAGTGAGTGCGTGAATTTCAGAAGACAGGGAGGTGAAACGACGGGGACAGATCTGGAGCAGATTAAGGATGGATGTGCCTTTGATGTACAGTGACAGCTCTGCTTAAGATGGGCATTAATACATAAGTGTGCAATGATCAAAACGGCCGCTCCCTCAGCCCAAGTGAGAGCTGATTGCATTATGGCTCATCAAAACTGCATTTACAAGTAGACAAGGACATTATGGCTGTTCTGTTTATAGGCATCTGTAGCTTCACTTCAGAGCTTCTGGATTTGGTGTCATGGTAAAAGAACCTCCTGAAGAGTGAGACTGTTGAGTGCAATCTGAGAGGCGAGATAACCACCGTTCTGAACATTTGATCCACTCCCATCTCTTACCTGGTGTTTTGCATGTCCACAGATCATGATCGGAGAGGGGATTCTGTTCTGCTGTCTGTCCCGAGCGCAGTGCGGAGGTGCAGCTGAAGCCGATATCAATGCGGCCGGCTGCAACTTTAACTCTTTCGTCCGGCGAGGTGTCAGGTTTGTGGGTAGGTCACATTTCTAGCAGATAATTTTATTTCAATCCTGATTAGTCGTTATTCTTTTATATATGAAGGACACATGAAATGTTCAAATTCTGTGACCGGAATTCTGTGGAATGAGTTTAAAAATTTTTTTCTTCCACTGAACACAAAAGGAGAAATTCTGAAGAATGTTCACGCTGCCACCTTTGATTACGCATTAAATGCACAAAACAAACAAAACACAAACAAATCTATCCCTCAGAAAATCTGTCTATTTGAATCTGATATTGGTATCGACTGATAAGACTTTTTAATGTTATAATTAATTAGTACAATAGCCAAATGATCATGGGATCCCAGATCATTTCCTGTTATCTAACTAATTGATAAACATTAAATGTCACACAAAACAAAGATTGATTTATATATAATATCATGGAATATACTGGTTAACAACTTAAAGTTATAATAAATATTAGTAATTATCAGATATCGGTGCATTAAAGTTCTTTTTCTTTTCAGGCGTTCACGTGTTTGGCTTATGTGCCACGGCTTTGATTACCGACATCATCCAGTTGTCGACGGGTTACCCCACCCCCTACTTCCTGACTGTCTGCAAGCCCAACTACACTCACCTCAATACCTCCTGTGAGGAAAGCTTCTTCATCCTGGAGGACATCTGCTCGGGATCTGACGCTGCTGTCATCAACGCCGGCAGGTACAGCTCTGATTCTTGGCAAACAGAGACCTAGATCACTGTTGGATTTACAGTGAAACATAGATTATCTTAACACCTGCTGATACAGACAAGTTGATAAAAAAATTTTAAGTACTAATCAAGTGTGAATTCTTGACACTCAGGAATTCATGCGAACGATACGGCCACAAGAGCCCATACAGATCAAAGCCAAGCATCACTGCAGCCTAAGAAAAGGGGATATGTAGATTAATGGAACAGCTTTTGATGTACTTTTTAATAAGGTTGGTTTTCAAAGAAGCGGATGAGGCTGTTGACCATCTCTCTACTAGTGTAGATTCACTAAATAATAAAATACTTAAGTGGCTTATGAATTTCTGGGCATATGTATGCTGACACGAATACAAAAATATTGTTTACCCCGTTTATAACTCTCTCTCTCTCTGTCTGAACAAGATTCGCTGTTGTGTCAATTCCGGAGCTCTTTATCCGACTAAATTGGAACTTGGCTGTGTTGTAGTCCAGCAAGTATAATCTGATGACTCAGATTGTGAAAGTTGAAGTTTATTTTGCATCCTTTTTCCAGACGTTTTATTTACAATGTCTCTGTTTGTCAAAAATATACAGTATAGCATGTGCTGTCGAATCAGTTTGTTTTTTCCTGCTTATGAGGCCACTGTGAATGTTTATTTATCCTCTGAACAGTTAGAGAAGATGCAGACACTCCATTAGGTTCAACAGATTCACCACACCATGGGAGTCTCCCATGAGAGCCAATAGCCATGGGCATAAAGAGTGTCTCTATAACATTCATATTAATGATTACTAATTGCGCAGACAGAATATATGTGTGTGTATGTGTGTGTGTGTGTGTGTGTGTGTGTGTGTGTGTGTGTGTGTGTATATATATATATATATATATATATATATATATATATATATAAAGAGATGCGGGTCTTGGATGCGCAATGTGTAGGAATGTTTCAAATGTGTCTGCTGTATTCTTGTTTCAAACTCTTTTGATGCCAGAACTGATCGGAATTGCTTTCATTTATTTTAGAAAATCCTTCCCGTCACAGCATGCAACACTGGCATCCTTTGCTGCTGTTTATGTCTCGGTGAGTAAAAGCCAGTCATTCAGAAGTATTCAGGCACTTTCAATTCACTCGCCTGCTAGAGACTAACAGATAAAAAAAATCTGCTCTCATGTCACCTTCTGTGAAAAACTGACCCTGAAGTGTGGATAAAAGACTACAGCTCTCTACTGTTATTTGTGCTGAAACATCCGGATGCCTTCATGCAGTTTAGTGGATCTTGTCAAAGTAGCAAAATGGAGTGCTGACCCCTTTGAGTTATGTGTTTTTATGTGTTTGTATGTAATTGTCCATTCAAGGGTAAAAATACAAGAATTTGTGTCTTTACATGTTCAACAAAATGATACCAAAGTACCAAAAATCTTCTCATTCTCATTTTTCTCTGCTCTTGAAATCTAAACATAAACTGACATGAACTATTTGCACATTATACCGTGCATGTTGATATATGTTGACAGAATGGAAATAAAGGCATTTGAATTTGCATGAAAAAATAATGAACTGGCTAATTTAGATGTCAAAGAATGTGTTTACATGCACAATCTTACCCCAAATTTGCATAAAGAGTGTGTTTGGACATGTAAATAGTGTTCTATTGTCAGTTAAAGGTCATAAAGATCTAGACACTTATTTTTTGCCCATTACTCTGCATGCAAACACCTTTACTGGTGTTCTGGCAGGTCAATATCTTTTTTTAAGCTTTAACATCAAACCCAACCATTCCAAAGTGTGGTTTTCCATCTATATTGCTCCTCTCAAGCTCAAGGTCATTTGATTCATTACATAAAACAAACAATCAACTGTTATTTATATTGAGCAGTTTCGCTTAAATTCTTAAGAATTCCTGTTACAAGAACACAATTTAAGCGATTTAAATAATCGTACACATTGTTGTCTTAAGCACAGTCAGTCTAATAATCATGAGTCTGTGGATGTTCTGGGAACTCTACCAACCAACTCACAACTCTAGGGTCTACCCTGTCAAAAAATACACAAATGATCTAAAAAGACTTCATTAGCGTAGCGATAATGTGCTCTTTGATACACTCAAATCCGCTGATTCATGTTCCCCTGTGGTTAATTCAAGTGTTTGAAGATCATTGTAATTATCAAAGTGTCTATGAGCATTTGCCATGAAAAGCTGGTTCTGGCTCACTACCTGATTCTGCTTCAGCTTGGAAACATCACAGCAAATCTGTGATCATGATCATCTTTTTCTTGCACAGATGTACTTCAACAGCACGTTGACGGACTCATCCAAACTGCTGAAGCCTCTTCTGGTCTTCTCCTTTATAATCTGTGCCATCATATGTGGCCTAACCCGCATTATTCAGCACAAGAACCACGCCATTGACGTTTACCTGGGCTTCCTGCTTGGAGGGGGCATCGCTGTTTACCTAGTGAGATGAATATAGGCAGTTTATCATATATTTGATAGCATTTTAAAGCATCTTCTTCAGATAACAGGTCTTGGTAATGCTATTTACTTACATATCTACAACATGAAACATGAAAACCATGATTTAGCCAACAGGGACTTATTCCTGGATCAGATTTTGTTAGCTCAGTGAGTAACCACTCTGTTCTAGAACAACATTCTAATCAAACAATCATAAGCCCTTTCTTTACCCTAAAATCAGATGGAATCAGATTTTTTTAATTCTCAGTTCACAGCAAAGTTGTTCCAGGACCAAAAAGGATGTTCATCCAGGAATATGTCCTACTTTGGTATATTGTGTTAAGCAAACCCATATTTGGTATGTTGGGAAATACCAATGAAATATTGTGTTTCGTCTGTCCAGGGTTTGTTTGCTGTAGGAAACTTTCAACCGAGCAAGGAGAAACAGACAAGTCAGTTTCACGTTCGGGATTCGCATCGAACTATGGGTGACCTGTGCCATCAAGGACACCACCTCCCTGCCAAGAGTTGCAGTGGCAGTGACGGCCTCTCATCTTCATGCTCTGAGGGCATCCTGCACCGCAACGCCCAACACCACCAGGCCGGACCGATTAGCAGCCTGAAAAAAACAAGCAGAGACGTGGAGGTCATCAATACTCGCAGCCCTCCACACAAGGAAAACATGGTGACCTTCAACACCTTGCCCAGAGTGCATACGCACGCCATGGATGAGTCTGCCTTCCGGAATGCCACCATCCACACATCATCGGTAGATTCTAGTCGATCCAAGCAGCTGCTGTTGCAATGGAAGAGTAAGAATGAGAACCATAAGCATTCCCTGCATGCCATGGAAGGTGGACCAGGACAGTCTCCTCCAAACAGCATGGATGTCCGCTGCAATTCTGAACCATCCGCTGTGGGAATCAATGGTGAACATCAGGGACCTGGAACCCCATACCTAAAAATGGCCACTGGAAGCACAACACTACCAAGCAACCCCAGCGGGATTGCTGGCGGTGCTCGGATACCCATGCAGTCTCGGCCTGGTTCCTCACAGTTGGTCCACATCCCAGAGGAGACACAGGAGAACATGGGCGGCTTGCCGAACAACTGTAACGTCCGTGACAAATGGCTGAAAAGCATGGATAGGACTGTGGAGAAGGATGGTGAGGTACCGATGGTTAGGACTAACTCTAATGGCCAGCCGCGCATCATGCAAGTCATTGCGATGTCCAAGCAGCAAGGTCTCCTACAGGGAAGTTCTCCCAGTTCCGAGAGCAGCAGCCACACCAGCTCCACAGCACCGCTGCAGCGCTACAAGAGCCTAACTGAGGAGTCTGGAGGTCAAGGCAGCACTGGAGCCATCATTCGGGTGGAAGCCCATCCGGAGAACGGTCGACCCCTGGTGCATGCGCACTCCACGGATGGAAGTGGCTCCTGGACGTGGAAGTCCCAAAGCAGCTTTAGACAGTCATTTGAGCTTAACGACTTGAATCGGGACTCAGAGAGCTCTGAATCCGTGAGGGATGGGAACAGTTCTACAGATAGAAAGAGCTCTACGGACAGAAAGAAGAATGGTTCTAATGCTCCTAAAGTCGTAGCCGTGCCAACTGTCCCGACTGTCCCTATTGTATCTACAGCAGGCAGTGACCACCATCCCAACCAGACCATTTCCACCATCAGGGTCACTCCCATGGAAATGACTGAATCTGGTCCTGGGAGCCGTGACTCCAGCTTGCGAAGAAAAACCAGGATTCTCATCCCTGAGAGAGGAAACAGTCCAGATAATACCAGGAACATTTTTTACAAGGGAACATCCACCACACCAGTTTTTAAACAGTAGTCAGTCATTATCTTGACAAAAACAAACAAATGAAGAAACCAGAAACGGTTGGGGGGTTGGGTTGCTATGTTTTACACATCTCCAATGACATTATGCATGAGATGATTCACTGACTTAAAAAAATATATATGAGAGGAAGAAAAGCACAAAATTCAGGTTTTAGTCGCAATTCTGTTTACTTTTGTGCTAATGACATTGTAAACATATGACAGTATATCACACGGAAATGGTCTTACCTTTTGTGACACTGTGAAGCTGAAACTGTGACTGTGCCAAGTTTGAACTGCAACACTGTATTTAAGTATTTAACATCACAGATATCGTAAAAAGATTTTTCATATAGTCATACTTTCATTCACTCATTCATACACTGATAACTATGCTAGCTGAAACTCTTATTTTTGTATTCTGTAAATAACTTTTAAACTTGGTGCTGCCCAATTCTTAAAAACATTATATAAAAAAAGGATGAGTTAGAAAAAACAGATCTTGAAACAGAAAAAAATACCGTTTTCCAATCTGTGCAGTACACTCCTGAAAACTGTCATTTGAACTTTCTAATGACCATAAGTGCTTAGAGTCTCTGTAGCAAATGATAGTCATAAAATGACATGCACTTCACGTTTACTACTTGCAATACAAATACTTTACATACTCTAAGTATCTGTAGGAATTTGTATGTAAAAAGTATGTTCACGCATATTTCAATAGACACATAAAAGGCTTACGTTTTAGAATTTGTCCATACAATGATATTGTATGCAACCGTGTCTATCCAAACATAAAAGAACTACGTTTTATGTACAAATACCAACGAATACAAATGAGATTCATTTCTTCCAGCTAATGTCTATCTTCCACTCTTTTTTCAAATGTATATTTGCATAACATAATTAATTTTACTTTTTCAAAAGATAATTCCGATATTATGGCAGTTATTTTAAGGTTAGCTGCATTAGTAGCAAAACAATATTATCTATCTGTGGTTATACCACTGTGAGCTCCAGCTTTTTAGGCCAAACAGTCATATTAAATGTTTTATATACACTCGAGTAGCCCTCAAAGAAAAAAAAAATGGCTTTACTGTTCACAAAGAGATTTGCAATGAGCAAGAAGTGGCTCATTAAATCTAGTGTCATCTTAGCTGTTAAAAACCACAGCAGAGAAATTTAATTCCATGTTAATTTACTGTGTAACTTTTTATAAACTGTAAATTATTGTGCCAAAGGGTATTTTAAAGAGAAGATTCTGTTTTGAAACATTTCTATAGAAGTCTGTATTCTTATAAACCACAAACTCTTTCAGCACAGCTGTAGCCAATGCATGGTAGTTTGATATTTCACATTTATTTTTGGTTTCATTTTTTGTAAATTATGCATTTGTGTAGAAGCTGCAAGTGTAACTATTTATACTGAATATAAACTACTTGTTGACAATCTTTATAGATAAAGTTATTTTAATTCACACCAGAATATACTGTATGTTATCTCTGACATGTCAAGAGATTGTTGGATACCTGTTAATGTGCGCTAATGATTTTAGAAATGCATTAAGCATGCTGGTAGCAGTGTGTGTGTGTTTTCCGAGGAACATTTTACTCTGTAGCACTCTGTCTAACTATCATCGACAGTGACGTGAGATTCAATTTGGATAGGAATGAATCCGGTCGAACCTGTTGCAGTGATGTTACGTGTTAATGTTGCGGCGGCCTGACAGAAAAAATGATGTCAAACTCTGTTAATATACAAAACAGTTTGTTTCTAACATTACATGTTCTGTTTTACTCCAGTAACAGGGTAGATGAATAAAAACTGTGCTGTATCAGTGTTTGAATAAACATTTGCCATTAAAAACTGCTGAGTGTCTTCAATCATCAATTGGCTTTCAGAAATAGGGTCAGAAAAAAGTGAAGAATGAACCTAAATTTCGATCAAAAGGTCAAATTCGAAATTATAAAGACTACTGATGTGGCACAAGACAAATGTCAAAATTTTAATGGAACATCATTTTGTACCCTATTCTTGGAAAGTGCCTAATACTTTGTTTCTTCATTATACTGTCATAAATATTGTTAATTATGACATGAGAATGATGGAATGAGGAACAGACAAACACAAATATGTATGTATTGCGTTTGAAATTTTTACTTTTTCAAATGCAAATTAAGGCATAACGAGTTTAAACTGCTGCCTTTGGTCTTTTGTCCATCCTCGAAAATACACTCTCTTAGAAAATTAGCGTGGTCAGATAACTCACATCCTTTCCCTATACACCATCCTATGTCAATTGCATTAAGCAAACCAAAGCTGGCATGCGACGCTTTATCCATAGCTATGCATTTAATGAGGATGTTTTAAAAGAAACATTAATTTCACACCAGATCAAGAACGTTGAATGCCACACAAACACACACGAAGCTCCCTTCGTGATGTGGAAACGCTGGTCTCGTTAAGACTGCCATGTGTAATTATCATCGTACAGTAAAAAAGTAGGTCAGTGAATTGACCTAAATTGAATGTGAGCGCTGCCAGATACAACTCATCTCTTATGAACTCATGAAGTAAACCAAAGAAAAATAAACCTCTTCACAATGGCAGCTCTGTTACAAAGAAGCACTTTAACCCAGGGGTGTCGAGTCTTGCACGTGGACGGCCACTGTCCTGCAAAGTTTAGCTCCAACCCCAATTAAACATTAGTGAAGTAGTGCTTGTGATTTTAAGTTCTTAGTTCTATAAACATCATGACAAACATAATTGCTAATACTTAATATAGCAACTTACGACAATTGACCCTTCGCCGGCAGTTTGATTGACAGGCGATCTGACCAATCACAATCCTGAATCTGCCATTTTGTCTGACAAAGCAGAGTTAGTAGATTAACGTCGGTGAACTTGAACTTGAAAAATTGTGTGTACTCACGTCTTTCTGCGCTTGAAACAACATTCCTTCTGATGTTCATTCATGTTTATTTGATGCTATAAATGAACTAGTATGAAGAGATGATCGGTTCACGAGGAGCTACAGCGATCTGTCACGACACATTAAAGAGACACTATACGCTATTTATAGTTTAAACTTCTTTAAAAAATTACTATATTTTAAAAATGAAACTGTTTCATATCAAAAGTAGTATTGTCTGTCGACTTGTTGTCAGTGTCTTTGCCCCGTGATGTATTTTTCACTTCGTGAGAACATGATGTGTGGCGTGAGAGCGCATGGCTTGTCGGACATAGCAACAGTAACTAAAGGGGGCGGGTCTTTGCGAAGGGTCAATTTCTATTAGCATAAAAGATTCCCTAGTGTGAACATGTTTTACTTCAGTCTTCAATCTCCTCATGAAAAAGGACCGTTTTTTTTCGTAGCAACCATAATTTAGGTGCCCAGGTAGTATATAGTTAGTAACCACCAGAAAACCTATGGATAGTCTTTAATTCCTGTGGTTCGATCAATGTAACTGCAAAACAAATATACAACTGCCATAGTTGTAATAAAAAGGCATTAAATCCACTCATTCCCTATTAGGATAATACCAAAATACCACGCTATACTGATATGGTAAGTCCCTAATACAATATTTTTCAGGCTAACAACTTCACGAGCAGCCAATATCCTTAACTAAAATACTAGTTTAACTTTAACTATCCTTAACTAATACGAGTTCTAACCAAAAGACCTATTGGGCTGCAAGATATTGAAATCTGTAAAGCTAAAATGCTAATATTGTGGGTTCCCAAGAATGACATCTTCTGAATGCAAGCAGTTATTGCCTTTCAATTATTTGGTATTCCAGACACATGGAACTGTATTCTTAAACAGGTCCACTCATCATCAATGTGTGCTCGGCATTCACTTACACAGTTCAAAGGAGTTCACAGAGCTCATATATCTAAAGTTAAACTAGCTCAAATGTTTCCTGATTCTAGCCCTATATGCAATAGATGTAAATGTCATGAGGGATCATTAATTGACATGTTCTGGAAATGCCCCAAATTAGAATGTTTCTGACGATCAATGTTTCACACACTTTCAGCAGTTCTTAAGCACAGTTTAGAGCCAGAACCACTGGTGCATTATTTGGAGCAGCTCCAGAGGCGTCATGGCTGTCCGCATCTATGTGTGAAGTCCTTGATTTCTCTTCCTCGTTAGCATGTAGTGCGATACTTTTCAGGTGGAAAGATCCCTTCCCATCCAATCATACTCAATGGATTAAAGATATGATGAATTGTCTCTGCCTTGAAAAACAATTTAAGATGTAGCACCCTTTTATTGACTGTGTTAATTTATATTATTATTATTATTTTTCTCCGAGTGTATGTGCTTTTTATATATGGCTGGAGGCAAATGTATGTTGACATGTATGTATGCATGCTCGGTTCTTACAATTCCTATCTGAATTAATGGACAGTAGGACGCTACTCTAAATATTTGATGGTGAGGGTTGGGGGATTGTTATATGTGATTTATAATGTAAATATCAATAATAAAAAAATTTGAATTAAGAATTATTTGGTATCCATTGTGTCTGAAAGATGATGAATTTTGTTTTGGATATATATTGTTGAAAAATGTATTAGATATCAATTAATGATTAATGTGAGGCGGTTGACAAAACAGTGAGATAAAATATGCATAATACAGTAGATGGAAATAAGAATGATTGGTCAGGTGATTGCTGAACTTTAGCTAACCTAACCATGTTTGAAAGAACTCATGTAAAACCAGAGGGCATGAAATTCATAAATAGAGATAGCCGAATTGGTATCATGGATATTTTAACACCTTAACTTAAATATGTACCTTTTCTCACAAATCAAAGCTCACACAATGTGGAAGCAATTAAAACATTATAATTGGTTATCTGTGCACACAAAATAATATAGTATAATATATAAGATATAAAATATATAATGTAAAATAAATATAAAAATATTATTTATAAATAAAACATATTAAGTTATATAGAAATAACATATATAAATATAAGGCAAATATCAGATTGGGTAACAGAGTTGCAGATTCGAATTGAGGTATCATTCAGTTGAGCCAAGAATGTCTAAAACAAAGTCACTTAAAGGCAAGCCTGCAACCTTAGCCAAAACAGAAGTGAAACACCAGCTAACAGCTAATGCTAACGCAGGGAAGGAGACAAGACGCTGTGAGTGGAGCAGAGGTTTAACGTAGAACTCTGAAAGAAATTCAGTGACGTCAAGTCTGTAATGTGATTAGTTATCAAGGCACACGTGATCCAAGTCAGCCACTTTCTCCAACGGTAGAGCCACGTACCCTCGTATCTCCCAATAATAAGACTATCTAACTAAAATAGCTGCAGAAAGCTAGCTGTTAGCAATTAGCACTCTCATCCATCTCAATGGCAGCTGGTTGGCTGGTGCAGAAAGTCTATATGATTTGTAACCTGCCATCTGTGCTCATGAACTATCAGTTGGTACACAACAAAATATTTTTTCAGTTATTGTAAATGCATGGAAAACTGAGATTAACTTTCTTAAAAGTTTCTCATGAATGATATGATGGTGCTAAATAATGAGGTTTCACATATACTCCTTTAAGGTTAAGTTAGGTCAATTGTGGAAGTCACATGGCAACTTGATTGTACTTGTACAAAAACCTTCCAATGTCATTAGAAATTGAAATGCTAATGAATGCCCTTTAAGTGCAGTGACCTTAACAACCATTTGTCAGCATCACAGTTTATTTATATATCGCTGATTTCATATTTACCTCACAGCATATGAGCACTGAAAGGTCAAAACTTCAAGTTGTGTTGTATAGGATACAGGCAACAATGACATAGGGGAAATAAAATATATAATAAAACATAGCCCTGATTGTTAGAGCCAGAAATGCATAGGGGCTCAGGCCAGCCACTTACACATGATTTCTTCACACTTTGGGTGATAAATGACCTGTAGGTATTTACGGTATGGATCAGTACACAATGTAAAAGGTAATTGATTCCAGCATTAAAGATGTTTCCAAGATTTGTAGCAGTTTATGTCCAACAGCTTTTACTAATGGACCGTTGCAACATTCAGATTTGAGGCCTAACTGACAGAAAAGTTATTCTTAAAGTACAGTCATTCGCTACAATTTGCATGCAAAGAATGTTCATTGTCCGTTATCAATAATGTAGTTGTAACGATCGTCAGTTGAAGTGCCCACTTTAAAACACTAGAGGGCACTTCACCTTGGACTCACTCACTCACTCACTATCACAAATGCATATTCACTCCCAGACTTCACTTCCCACAATGCACTACACACTCACTCACTCACTCATCCACCAAGGCAGACTACATTTCCCAGAAGCCCCGTATCTTTCACTGATCACTTCACCAGCTGCTGCTCATTACCAGAACCACATTTAAGCTCAACGCACACACACACCTTTGCGAGGTCTTGGTCTTCTCTATGTTGTCATTTCTAAGCGTTATTCCCTGTCTGGTTTTCCTGGTTTTGACTTTTCCTGTTTTCTGATCGTTCCCTGCCGGCCGTTTTGGACTTATTGCAATGGATTATTGGACTGTTGATTGCTTGCTGCCTACCTCGATCTACTTTGCCTGTCTAACGTTTACAACTCTGCCTACCCTCTGACATTCCTGTTTGCTGTTGATTTGACCATTGCCTGTTTGAGCACGTTGCTCAATAAAGCCTGCATTTGAATCTCATCCACTGACTTGCCCATTCATTACAGTGGTGATGCTTGAAGCAATGTTTACTCAGAGGTCACTTTCAAACTTAAGAAGCTTTTTATTGGAGTGTTGAAAGATTAACAAACTTGAATCCGATGCTAATTCCGCGTAGCGAAATTCCAGATGGTATGGATTCCTAGATTGAGATAAGTAATTAAATTCGCAGTACAAAGATAAATGTGACCGCACGTTCACTCCAAAAATGATAACTATATTAGCGTCCACAACAACGGACAATATCGTTCTGTTTATTCTAAGCGTACCCCGCAATTTTGTCGTCTGCCGCTTTAAATGCTCGAGCTCAAGCAGGATGGATTGTGATTGGCTGATTCAAAAATATCTTGTGATGAACAAAAACTGATCTTTAGAAAATAAAGTATAATGTTAAAATAATTAATATTAAATACAATAATTTGATTTGAATATAATCATTTATTATATTTAATTTTAAATTTTTAATTATTATTTTTTATCAGATGTAACGGATCACTGTATATAAACTCTGACATTATTAAGTTAATATTGTATAATATATACAATACAACAATTCAATTTTATATTTTTATTTTATTTCACTAATATATACTTTGTGCATGTGTTTGTGATCTTATGTAATTGATCACTGAATATGAATTCTGATTCTCTCAGGTCTGTCAAGTGTATTGAAAACACTGTGACTGGTTTTTCAAACTTTAACCAAGGGCTGCTGCCAGATTCATAAGATTTGTGCTGCGGTTCATGTCATCCTAAACACCTCTGAATTTTTCATGAACAGCCCTGATGTGCCACAGGCAAACTGGCATTATATTAATAAAATCCGCACTGGCTTGATGCAGAGGAGGAGACGACAAGGATTTCAACATCATTCAGTTTTTTGTAATGTGAGCCAATGCAAGGAATTCCATTATGGGAAATGAGAGTCAGTTAAATGTGGAGAATTTAAGTGCCTGGCATTTAAATGATTGTGTAATTTACGTGACTTAAGAGTTAAAGTCAACATAAAATGGTATTGGCACAAGCCGTTTTCTTACATAATGTTTAGAACAAAATATTCAATGAGAATTTTTTGATTTAATGTTAGTTTTAAAATGTTTTATGAACTCAATTCAATAATAATGAACATTTTTAATGCAGAACTGCCAAGCATTGTGGAAGAACATACTGCAAAGAGAGTCTGTTCTGATCTACATTAAACAATAATGAAATGTTTCTCAAAATGACACCGCTGTCATATAAAATAAGCTTATTCAGCCAGGAAAGGACCTTGTTCAGATGCACTGTTGTTTTAGACAATACATACTCACTGCAGACCACAAACTGGGTCATGGATGATGAGAAATGAAATGTTAAATATTTCCGTGAGTGATATTTTGCCAGTTTTACCTTCACTGCCGTGGAATCAAATTGTTGAATCATGATTGTTGTCATGAAAGTGAACTTCTAAAAGAGGCTTTATTATTCCAGGATCCTGGAAGACATACATAAAACAGCATGAAAATGCTAAAGGAAGATTGGATGATGCATTTCTGTTAAACAACAATGGCTTTTTTGCAATGAACACCAATAAAACCAAACACTTTTACAAAAGTTTTTTTAGAGTGGATATAAAATCGATTAGATTCTTTCGTGTTATTTCTGTTCAAAGGTTTAAATGTCAGAAACATTAGTAAATTCTGCCCTTCATTTGTATTCGGTATTTATATTTGGTCCCGCCCAAACTCATATCGCAAGCACAGCTGTCAATCATGATGGTAACCCGTTTGATAGGATCAAACAACTAAAACAAAACTTATTGGAAAAAATTAACATACGCCTGCATGATGAAAACTACATAAAATGACAGAAACCAACAATTATTTAAGTGGAATTGGATTTTTTTGGTGTCATACAATTTCATGGAGGGTTTATGACATATACTGTAGATCAAAATGTTCTGGCTTCGCCTTTCAGCATGAGTTCTGGCACACTTCTCAACAGAATCACAAACTGCATTCTCAGCCTCAGACGGCACACCCATGGACCGTTGGCTGAAGGTTTGATACATTAGGCACACAAAATGGGAAACACTTCAGGAGGTTCAAAGTCATCATCTGATTGGTTGAATTCTCCAGGATTTCCTAGAGATGTGTGTGTCGGTCCGCCTTTTACGGTCCGCCTGGAAACAAAGCAGTCATGATGCCAAATGTCCTCATGGAAGAAGAAATCCGTTGTGTTTACATCTGTGACAATGAGCACAGGATTGACTAAACGCTGGGTTTCAAAAGTAGCCTAAGTTCACAGCACCACTGTTTCAGTAAATTTGCATGATGTCTTTGAATGAATTAAATGCTGCTCTGTTATTGTGAGGACATCGACTTTATATTTTCACGCTTTTAAACATAGGGGTTTAACGACTTCAGATTTTTTAAAGTCGACATTTATGTGAAAAAAGTCCAGTCGACGTCGACTAGTCACTGATGACGTCATTAATGTCAAGTCAAGTCACCTTTATTTATATAGCAATGCAATGCAAATTGTGGCAAAGCAGCTTTACATTAATAATTGGCAAATCATTTTTGGCTGCACAGCAGCTCCCAAAGAAAATGGTGTCATTGTCCAGCTTATTCAATATATTATTGATTCAATCCGTTGCAAAGATCAGTAGTTATTAGTCTAGTTAATTTATGTATATCAGCACTGGAGAAAACAGTGACGTAATCGTCCGGCTCAGCTCAGTTTGCATACAACGGCGCCAATGCAGGCTTATCAAAAACACTGATAATATCAAGCAAGAGTCCCCAACTTAAACAAACCAAAGGCAAAAAATAAGGGTCTGTTCACACAGAACACATTTTTCCTTTCCAATGTTTTCCATTGTATACACACTAGACGGACGTGTACGACAAATCTCAAAATTAATATTTGTTCCTCATATCATACATTATAATGTTGTGATTGTTAACTTGAAGTATTTAAAATAATTGCTTTTAGTTGTTAGTGTTTTGTATTCAAAGTATAAAAAAATAATAATACATTAATAAAATAATGTCCATTTATCATAATATCAGCTAGAATTTTAACATGTGCATCTCTAATATAATCTAAGGAACAATATCTGAGACCAAATTGATACTGAAATGATAGCACTACTGTATGAGATATAAAAGAGTAACATCTGAACAATAAAAAATGAATCTGGGAATGGATGGCTCCCCTGGGACTCAGCAAATTAAAGGAAATCGAATCCTCACACTAGCATAAAAGGAGGATGTTTTTTCCTAACATTGTCAGTGTCAGTTACATTTATGTTTGTCACATTTGCTGTTTAGATCTAGGAAACTGTTAAGCCCTAGACTGATCTTTACACCTGAATACTCACATATCTTATTTGTTACACCTGAATACACACATCATAAAGAGCTGACCTCATTTTTGACAAATGACACATGGCGCTTTTTTCACACGCGGCGTTTAGCAGTGCGGTGAGCTGTGAAGCTAATTGCCACAACGGTGTTCACTCAAGCACCGTGCTGACATTTAGCGAGCGATGGCCAGACATACATTTCCATCAAGTTTATGAGGATGAAAGTGGATTCTGATTTATCAAAATAGCACTCTAGCTTTCACAACCGTCCTGCCAAAGGTTATTTACTACAAAAATTTATTATTACTGCATTAAATCTGCAATTGTTTCATTGTTTCATAATTAATAAAATATGGCATCATAACCTTCACAAGCAACAATCCGGAGCCAGTTAAGGCAGATATATCCATATCAACACTTTTAAGAAAAAAAGCAAATGGTGAAACATATATAAAACTACAATTCAAAAGTTTGGGGTCAATATTTTTTATTTTATTTATTTTTTTTTTAGCAAGGATGCATTCAATCAATCACAAGTGACCGTAAAGACACTTAAAATATATCACAAAATATTTCTATTTCAAATAATTGCTGCTCTTTTGAACTTTCATGAATCATTTTTCTTGACATAACTGGACAGTGACTCTATAGTTCCCAGCATGCTTTGCATGGTCCAGCATTAAGAGGGTAAATTTTGAAATTTACTGATATTTTATGCATAAGACTTGTTATGTTCTTAATGTTCAGTCATGTTGGACAATTAGAAAAGTTTCTTAGGTTGAGTGGATAGTGCATGCCCTCCCTGATTTTTGCTAAATAACTTCATTTTAAAATAAAAAAGTGGTTTCAGTTAATATGTTGCAGGCTCATTTATTGGTAATAAATAGTTAGTGATAAATAAGATTGATGATAATAAATAATCAAATAATATTAGGCTTATTTTTAAAGCTGCTGTTGCTTCTTTGTCTCGTGAGAGTTGGCAACTGTGGTGGTTTCTTGCTAATTCTATACATTGTACATAATATTAAACGAAATGATGTTTTATTAACAAAGTTAGGGAGGAGCAGGTTAAGTTAACCTTATTAGTACAAGTGGAGAGCATTCAGTTAAATACAGCAGACTTACCTCTGTTCATCAGAGAGTTTATCAGCATCCCTCCTCCACCCCATCTCCTCACTTCTAGTTCTATCTATTTTTATCACAAACGGGGGGAGTACTCTGGGTTCGAGCCAAAATTCTGAGCTCAGAGCCCTCCCCACGGACAGCACGCCAAATATGGATAACTTTTACTCTATTTAATAATATATACATATGAACTCGTACGTAGTATCCTTACATGTGTTATTGCTAATTAGTGTGACACAAGAACTTAAATTTATTAAGTTGGTTGAACAATGCATCATTTGTTTAAATGAACGTGTTTTATTATTGTTGTACCAACCTAAACTAATTGCATTTTTTCTTAATTTAATTAAGAACAAACATTTTTTTTATGTACCTTTTTTCCTCTCACCTTCTTTACTATGTTATCGTTTTTCTCTTGTTGTATGTCTGGTTAGCCAGGTGATTCCTAAGCAGTTTAGATGGGATATCCGGTCCTACTGCTGCTGCATTGTTGGACAAGTGCATGGGTGCTGGATCTCCTGCAGGAATGAAAAAATGGAAACAGTTGAAAAAAAAGGGAAATTAGAGATGTGAGTGATTGACTCAAAATACCTCATTGTGATAGCAAAAATCACAGTAAAAAGAATGTTTAAAAAATATGGAGGTATATCAGTGAATAAAGCTTATATTCATATTCATAAGTTTTTTAGTTCTGCTTCTCATAATCAGATGAGTACTGAAGAATTTTCAGTAGAGTTTTCCTGTCATCTGCTGGTGGCTTTGTCTCACTACAGATACAGAGCAAAATATCAGCTGTTCAAGAGAATATTTTAGTTTATTTAATTTGGATTTAAACAAATTAAAAAATAATATATATATATATAATCAACGCACTGCCCACTAAGCTGTTAGCAACCACTAAACAGCATCAGTTTGATAATATTAGAGTTTCATTGTGTGAGAAAAATGTTGGGAACAAAATCTGGTGGCAAAATACAGCTGTCGGAATTTGTACAAAATAAGGTTCTAATATGTATAAGGCAGGAAGGTTGGAAGGCCAGAAGGCAGGAAGGCAGTTCTCTCCTATTTTGCTTCCTGTATATATTCATATCGTAATAAATGGCAAAAAGGACAAATATGAACATTTAAACTGATGCTGGTTAAACTCCATCCACACACAGGATAGAATCAATATCATTTAAATCACTGCATCATCAACCGGCTGCAACTTGCAATAACTGATAGCCTAGTGGATAGTCTGTTGACCTCTGGTGCTGTTAATCACAAGAAAACTTGAGATCGAGTCCTGTCGGATCCCGTCTGCCTTTTCTTTCCAATTACGTTTCCTGTTAACATATTTCATGTCTTAATAAATGGCAAAAAGGCCAAATATGAACATTTAAACTGATGCTGGTTAAACTCTATCCACACACAGGATAGAATCAATATAATTTAAGTCACTGCATCAACAACTCACATCACATGGAGGGGGGGAACGGATTTCGACAGCTGTATTTTTGCCACCAGATTCCGTTCCCCCTGATGTTTTGCACAAAATGAGGTTGTAATATTTATCAAACTGCTTGAGGTTAGCACTGACTGATGGCTTTGTGGTCAGTGTGCTGACTTCTGGTGCTGTTGTGGACGGATTCTGACAGTTGGATTTTGCCGTAGAATTCCATTCGCAGAATGTTATATTGCATTATTTAATGAGGTCAAATCATTAATAAATGAGCCAATTAACTACCACAGTTAGTCAGGACCTCTGTTTAAAGGACGGTCCTTCTTACATTCTTATGCCCCATCACTACACTGACTTTAAACGTAGTACAGGGACAGAGCAACCCCTGACTGCCTCACTAAAGTATCTTCCAACAATAATCAAGTTTTTCCACAAAGGTCCAAGATCCAAGTCACGGCCTGACTCGAGCCTCCTTAGCTTTAGGA
>CM076065.1:6560000-6595000 GCA_038088235.1 Zacco platypus
TCAACTCTGCTCAGATAACATTTGGTCCCTCTCTAAATAGTGTTAAAGTAACACTGAAGCAGAGTTAAAGTTAATGAGATAATTAAGCAATTAATTAAGTGATGATTGAACATTAATGATGAACACCTGCTGTTAACAAGCAGAATCACTGAAGAAAAGAGAAACACAAGAACAACAACTGACTTCAACTAATTTCCTGAACAACTGAACAACTCTGCTTCAGTGTTACTTTAACACTATTTAGAGAGGGACCAAATGTTATCTGAGCAGAGTTGATTTAACTGGGGATTTTACTGTGTACACATAGAAACACAAATCTACACATTCTTACCTGTTAAATTCTCACCATTTTTCTAGGCGGTTTCACACAATGTTGTGACATCATTGAGTGACGACACGCTGACTGTTCCAAGATGGCGGAACAGTCATGGCCAACGTGTTTGGACCAGTCGAATGTGGACCTACTTATACATATCTATGACCTTAGCAACCACATAGCAACGCCCTGGCACCCATCCATAACTGTGTTGCTATGCAGTGTTCTGAGGGTGTTTAGAATGTTTCTGTTTGGTTACTATGTTGTTCTGGTGGTTGCTAGGGTTCCAGATTTTATGATATTGATTTTAGTAGGCTACCTGTCCCGGACACTTCCAGAACAGCGATATTAAACTAAGAAAAAAAGACTTAGATTAAAGGAGGGAGCCAAGCTGTATCTAGGGACCAGAATATCCTGGATCACCATAGAAACCAGTCCTAGCAACATGCTGAGCAATGTGCTGAAACACTCAGAACACATTAGCAACCGCATATTAAACTAGAAAACGTGGACATTTAAGGAAGGAGCCAAGCCGTATCTAGGAATAGAAATATCATATATCACCTTGGCAACCACTTAGAACACAACTAGAATTGTTTATTGCTTGTTGTATTCCTGATTTCTATGTCGCTTTGGATAAAAGCATCTGCTGAATGAATAAATGTAAATGTAGCAACTGCATAGCAATGTGCTAAAAACACTTTGAACACCTTAGCAACCTCATAGCAACACTGGCAACCACCCACTACCCAACTACAGTACGTTGCTATGCAGTTGCTAGGGAGATCTATGATATTCTGGTTCTTAGATATGTCTTGTCCTCCTTCAACACCCAGGCAACATGCCACAACTATGTTCCTATGTGATTGCTAAGGCATTCAGAGTATTTTTAGAATGTTGCTCAGTTGGTGGTTGCTAGGGTTATTTACATTGGTCCCTATAAAGCTTGGCTCCCTTCTTACATGTAAGTTCATGGGAGTTTTTGCCCAATCACTCAGAAATATACTGGCGACATTTCTCCTCAACCAGCCGCATGATTTTAGATATCATTAAAATGTGTAGCTAAAAACACTTAGCACACATTAACAACTGCATAGCAACACCCTGCCAACCACCAACAACTACATTGTTATGCTTTTTCTAGGGTGTGTTGGCTGTTTTTAGCACATTGCTACGCAGTTATTAAGATGTTCTAATTGGTTGCTAGGGTGTTGCCATGTGGTTGCTAAAGTATTCAGAGTACTTTAAAAGCATTTCATGTAGATTCTATGTTGTTCTGGTGGTTGCTAGGGTGATCGGTGATATTCTGGTCCTTAGATACAGCTCCTTATGTAAATTCAAGTCCTTGTCCACTTGAACTGGATAAAAATAGGATACAATTATCAGAAAATAGATTCTTTTCTCAACAAGCCACATTTGAGGTAATAGTGCGAAATGTCCAGGATGCACACATTTTAATGCCTAAACTGTGCTAAATATGTTATACTCTGTAACTTGAGTATCACTACTGTAACATGAAAGGGAAGTAAAAGTAAAAGGGATATAGAGAGAAACAGATGAAACTTTACCATCTCAGCAGCAGGATAGTTCAACACAACACACACATAGATAAAGATAGATAAAACCAGAGAGTTTTTGAAACCTTTGAGCTGTTTTTTTTTTAACTACTTCTGGAGAGGAATAATTTAGCAAATTGTGTGTCAGCATGTTCATGCAAGGGAAACAACAGCTGATCTCTGTGTGTGTGTGTGTGTGTGTGTGTGTGTGTGTGTGGGTAGGCACATTGTGTTGCAGTTGTACGTGGGCTAACACATGGTAGAGCAGCCTGGCTCTGACAGCCTGAGAGCGGAGAGAGAGGATGAAGAAGAGGGAGGGGGTTAGAGAGCCGGAGAGAGAGAGTGATAGCATGACAGAAAGCGAGAGAATCGGAGAGTTAAAGAGAGAGAGAGACAGCGAGAGGGGGCAGCCTGCCAGTGAATGGTAACACAGGATCAACCCTCAGCCTACAGTACCTGACACACACACACTCGTCACACACTCATGCAACCATGCTGGAAAGAACAGACTGAATTCCGGTCAGCGCTTCCCAACTAAAACCATCAGCAGAAGATAACTGGTGAGTATCGCTCCCTTCCTTTTGTCTGTAATTGTGTCTGGATGTTTAGTGTAATTCAGCTCAATATTATACTTCTAAATGTTATTTGCTGCCTGTCACTTAACAGTCTACTTGGAAGACTTATGCGTGGTCACCTGGTTAGTTCAGTTGTGTTTTACTTGCCTGATGGAAAGTAACTGTATGTTTTTGTTGTGGTCAGTGTGAAAAAAAGCGTGGGGTTCAGTGATTTGTAAGCTTTTAATTCCTTTAAGCCTGCTGCTTTTTTGCCCGCTGTCCTGTCTGGACGGCGGGAGGTCCGTAAAGCCTCATGTCAACTGATTTAATGGGGTCTGACTTTTAGATCGCCACAGTTTGCTGTTGTGTCAAAGCGTCTGGAGGCTTATGGCGTCATTGTGATGGCATCGCACAACTCGGGGACACCCTCCTCTCTCTCTCAACTCACCACACCGAGTGACAGGAAGTCTTGTATAGGCTCGTACCTGTGACATGGAAACCATAAGGGGGGAGAGAGAGAGAGAGAGACTGTGATTCTTTCTTCCACCCACATATGAATCAGACTATATGTGAATATTCTAGCACACCACTTCCATACGCATATGACTTAGTCTGTTGGTATTTCATGATGATGGTTTCTTCTGGAATCTTTACATGTGGCACTGTTGAATTTTACATTCTGATTGGTTACAATTATAATGTTCAGTCAGCTGGTTGTTATTGCTAAATAAATTCTGACGGGGACCCCATCATGAAGGCGCTTGTATCACCTTTAAGTGGTTTATTTTGTGATACTGATGATTGCTTGAATGTACAATATCCCCCTCATTGTAAGGCTACCTACCATTTTTCTATAAATAATAATTATATTAAATCATCGTTTGAGTTGAAATTATTTTATTGTATTAGAAGAAAGAGACCACAGTATGATACGAGAAAGGATGCATACTGTAGCTATGCACACTCAAAAAACGTTTTTTCAAGTCAATTTTATTTAACATTTAAATGAAAATCTTGAAGTTATAGATTAGACATTTTGCTAAAATTGAAACGTCATGAAAATTAATTTAAGTTTAAACATGGCAATGCAACTACATTGACTTTGGCAAAAAAAAAAAATCTATTTTGCATATTTAATATTTAAAACATTTGTTTAAATAGCCACTTTTGCCAGGATTGTTTTTTTTTTTTGAGTTGATTGTTGAGTTTTTGCGAGGAAATCAGTTGCCAGTAATGGACAATTGAATCGTTTAAGTGCCATTATACAAAAATATTTGACAGCAGAATGTTGCAGTTGACCAATCAGATTGAAGTATTGTAGAGATTTGTGTAATGCAGGGCTTTGATTTAATTCCAAGTTTGTTGACCTCATTACATCACTTCACCATGTTCTTTCTGTACTGCAGTTTTGAAATAAGAACAGACTGTTTATCAGTGAGATTGGTGGTGTGAAGAAGTATTTCTATACATTTAAGGATTTAAACCCTGTGTGATGCCTTAAACAATGATGTACTTGTGAATATTTGGCTTCTTTGTTGAATCATTGAAAACTGATAATTTCTCACCTACATGGAAATGCTTTAGAACAGGAAGTGGGCACATGAATTCTGTTTTCCCACACACCAGGCTGCAGACCCCAGGGATTTGACTGTTAAACCATTAGAGATTAGATGAGAGACTGGAGATTATAGGTGTCTGTCTCTAGACTGAATCTGAGCAAAATCTCTCTATCAGACATGTTGGTCACGTCATATGAGGGAGCGAGGGAGATCGGGGCGCTGTAAGAGTTTGTTTGATCGATATTATCATGCACCATGAAAACCTTTGATCTGTGACGGTGGCTGAGAGGCTGTTTGCTGTGATTACAGCAGGATTAGGACATATTTTAGTTATTGCGTTACAGATTTTGAAATTGAGTGTTGAAGTACTGTAGTTCAGTGATGCTATCAGATGGTATTACCATGGTACTGCTTGTTTACTATATTCATATACCCTGGCATTAAAATGGTACTGTGATGTATATCAGAGTATATCATTTATATATAGTTTTGTTATAGTATTTTAAGGTAATACCATAGTATTTTAAAAAAAAAGAAAAAATACTATGATTTTGGACATGCACAATCCAGTACAGTGAACATAAAGGATCTAATTAATATAATTTACATATAATTACTGAAATCAATTAATTCAGATTCTTAGTGAATCAGAGATCCCACGGTCATGTAAAACCCAGTAATATTATTGAATTTTAAATCAAGTCACTCAAATTAATAATATGTTAAGTCAAAGAAATTTCAATAGCAAATATATATATATATATATATATATATATATTTGCTATTGAAATTTCTTTGACTTAACATATTATTAATTTAATTAATATTAAATTGTGTATATTAATATATACATATATATATATATATATATATATATATACATATATTTTTTTTATGTAATGTGTAGTAAAATTATATTCACTATAGACATTTTATGACTTTTTTAAGATATTAGTTTTCATGACTTGAAAATGTTAGGAAAAAACATTCATTATTCACTAAAATTCATGAAAATTAATATTTAATATCATAGAAATATATATAGTGAATATATTTTTAATATTTCAGTAGGGTTCGTTAACTAAAACTATAAAAAATACATGTTATTTAAATCAAATAAACATTAACTAAAATAAAATAAGAATTTTACTTTTCAGCTAGTTGCCAAGGCAACATTTCTTATTTCCATTTAGTCAAGTCACCTTTATTTATATAGCGCTTTTTACAATGCAGAGTGTGTCAAAGCAGCTTTACAGTGATAACTGGCAAATAGTTTTGGCTGTAAAAATAAAAAAATCAATAAAACAATATAGACACATTTAAAAAAAAAAAACTTTTAAAATTTACATAAATTGTGTCTCAATTCATATCTAGTCATTAATATATATATATATATATATATATATATATATATATATATATATATATATATATATATATATATATATATATATATATATATATATGAATATACTTATATATACACATATATGTATATATTCAGTTATGCTGAGTATAATTTAAATAATAAAAAAAATATTTAAATAATTTTAGTAATTATATCATCAACGCATAAGTATTGCCATCTGATCACTGTACCATGCTGCCACCACAGTACTTATTTAGTATTAGGTACCTGCTTGTGAGTCATGCAATCAGAGAGATGGAAAAGAGAAGATGAGAAGAAGAAAGAAACTGGTTGGCATGGTCCGGAGGAGGAGGAGGAGGAGGAGAGGGGTGGATGTATTAACAGCTGATGGGTCTCAAAAATCAGGAGAGGTTGCGGGCTAGCGTTTGCCTGACAGTCCAGCTGTGAGACAAACGCTATTTTTTGCTGCAGTAAAGTCTTAAGCCTGGCAGTGAGAAGCAGCGTGGGCAGGACTAACTAGCATGACCTTCTCCTGTTTGTCGCCACACTGGGTGTCCTAATTCCCTCACTGAACCCTGCCAGGCTGCTGTAATCTGAGCTGACTGAAGCAGAGAGGAATGATAATGCATCGGAATTCTGGATGCAGGAATTAGAATTCCAGTTCTGTGGATCTGAAGTGCTTTGGAACATTAAACTGGGAGACATTTATATGCAGCAGCTTGTGTGGGTGTATGTGAGTGTGTGTATAATATCCTCCCACTCTCAGGCTGGGGCATCATTTGTTCAGATTTGTCGCATAAATTAGCTCTATTGTGTGAGCATCTTTCAAACACTGCACTTACAAAATTTAAAAAGTACAAAAAGAATGTTGTTGCTTTCTTTAAAAATCAAAGTCATTATAAACCACAAAGTATTTCAAGTTGTTGTGAGGTATTTTTAGAGCGAGGGCAGCAGCAGGACAGAGAAAGAGGTCAGATTAGACAGGCAAACGTCTTCTGAGGCGAGGAGCAGATTCCTGACCTGCCCTGTATAAGCACAATACTACAACTAACCGTGACTGTGAGCTCATTATTTTACCATGAATGAAACTAAGCAAGCTGTACTTATTTGGCTATAATAGAGTCGCTGCTCTATACTTGCTGTCATTGGAAATTGGTTGTCCTGCCATCCCTCTATTGCAGTGGTTCTCAACCCACGGCCCGGCACGGATGCAAATGCGGCCCACGATATGCCGACCACATTTAAAAAATAACTTCCATTAACTTCCAACTTACGCACTAAATTAAAATGTATTAAATGAATATAAGTTTGAGCTATAACGTTTTATGTCATATAAAGTCATTATGGTGATATATTCAGACATGCGACTTATATACTGACCTATAGCCTTTTATTTAGCCTATTATACTGAATAGCGATTATTTTTGTAAATTTAGGGATAAAAATGGACAAATTTGTTATTAGAGGAGAAAAACGAAATGAGAAACATACCAATGAAGGAAGGAGCACATTGCAAACAAGTCGCAGTGAAGGTAAGATGAATGGAGGATTCAGTTTGCTGTCAATGAGAGAGATGGATAGACTTTGTTTACTCTATAGTAAAGTACTTGGCATATGCAAAAACCATAATGTCAAAAGATAAGTGAATTCGATGTGTTTGTTTGATGCACTTGTATTTTAAGTTGATAAAAAAATAACCGCATCAGCGTACCCACGGCTTGATATCGACAGATAGTAACAATGCGCTCAATGTTGTGTATCGTGAGTTTATTGAACAGGAGAGTTTTACTTTGATATGAAGAAGTCACACTGCCAGCCATTTCAACACACTTTGAAACGAAAACGAATTTCTTGTAGTATTTGTTGATTTTGCAGTGTGACAGAAATAAAATACCGTATATGTGCCACCAGAAAACACCGCCTCTATTGTGTATGCAACATCTAGGTATAATAATGATATTTTCTGCTAATACTATAACATTAAATCTGATTGGTTTTAATTGGTGATGTCATATGTAAATGTTATGCGGCCCGTGAGACTTGCACTTGGACCATAGTGCGGCCCACTGGGGGAAAAGTTTGAGAACCACTGCTCCTTTGTGTCAGAACCATTGGCAGTATCACATAGAAATACTATGGTATACAGCACTAGATATTGAATATATAAATATACTATGATATTTTTATGGTACAATAAGGTAGATGACCATGATCAAATTTTGAACGTTTCCGCTGATCTTAAACATATTGAGCGTAATAATGAATAGTTCAGCCATAAGGCTCTATTTGCGTTCTGATTGGTTGTTTCAATGTAACTTGCTATCGATTTCACATATCCTACTTTCACATATTTCACATTTTTCTACTGAAACTCATAACCACGATGCATCCAAAACGAATACACTAACTCTACTTGCTATGCAAATTCTTATTTTAGTCCTCCACCTCCCCAGCACCACCTGCATAGATCTGATACAGGGATCTCCCCCTCTCTAGCAGCAGCACGTTCCCATTCATTTTATGTTTTTATGTTTTGGTTTTATTAGCAGAGTATTATTTATAAGCAGAGTATTATTTTACTAGCATTTTGGTTTTATTAGCAGAGTATTTAGCTGTAGTAAATCGTACTTGCTCAGCAGCAGCAGGCGCTATGGTTTAACTTTAATAATTAATCATTAGTTTTCATAATTTGCCTTCTATGATAGTTAGTGTACTCCTAAAATTTCAAATTGAAAATATTCACTATATGACTGATGTGTATTTTATTTTAATTCCATACTTCAAATGGTTGTATAGAGCTTTGATTGCTTAGCCTAATAATAAAGTTAGATTAGTTGGTGTGTCTTAAATTTTAATTGGTGTAATTCTTGTTCTTGTTCAGAAAAACACACTATTTACCATGGTACTACTATGTCCAAAATACCATGCATAGTATTTGTTAGTAAAAGCAGAACGCAGATGCTGTATAGACTTTATTTATTGTTTGTTTGTTTGTTTATGAAAATAATCACTTTTTTGTGTTTGGCTAAGCTTTTTTCAAAAATACTCATTTGGCTCTAATTATTCCAATTAATTCTAATGCTTATTTCTTTCTAAGTGCAAAAGGGTATGTGAGGAGAAGGACATCTCTGACTGCACATTATAGCAAAACCTGATGCACTAATATCTGTAAATGCATCTCTCTCTGCCACTACATCTTAAATTGGTGAGGCATCTTGTTAAGTGGTGAGACATTTAAAGGCATGATGGGTCGCTATCTGTGCACACTGGTGTCATTAGCGGATATATCATTTTTGTTGGTGAGTTGCTTCCTTTGAGAATCTGTAGGGAAATCAACATCGTGTGTTACAGGGCACTAACTGCATTAGATCTCAAAAAATAGTGCTTGTTTGTTTGTTGTAGATCTATTTGTTAGATAGCGTCAAGGGTGTCAGTAATGTGTACAGTCACCAGGCAGAGAGGATGGGTGCAATCTGAGCAGGCATTACACTTAGGACAGGATGTTAGTCACATTGCTGTTAGATGGATCCTCGTCTGAGATAACACATATCTTCAGGACTGTTTGTTTTCAAGAAAGGGACAAGCTTGACATTTTAAACCAAAGGCCACATGTGACAGCACTTAGCAAATGAGTGCCATGTCGCAACGGGCTTTCTACCGTTTGAACTCTTCACCTGTCAGACGGGGCATAGGTCACACTTTGGCCCCATGAAATCTACAATTGTGGCTTTTAGCTCATATCTGTTAGCTTTGAAGCCAGCCATCTATAAGTTTTTTTGTTGGAGCAGATCACATTCATACGTCATGTTCTGTTCTTGGCCTCAGAGGGCTCTGTCATTCACGTGTGTTTCATAACCGCATGCCGGTATCTGAATGCCATGTAACCTTGCAGTCCACCTGTGACAACAGAGTGTCATGCTGGTCATGTATTTATTTCTGTACAAAGGGAATGGGGTCTGTCTTCAGTGGGCTATTATTAACCCAACAACATTTGCTTCGCAAGCCTAAACATCTGAGAAATGGCCTTGAATGAAATTTAAGATATATGAAATCTTTACTGCGCTGGACAAATACAAAGCTGATGTTTACTAAAATGTCTCTGTGTGTTCAGCTTCATCTCTTGATAAATAAAGTCAAAACTTGAATTTCATGTACCAGAGATTATGTAAAGCTGAAATTAATGTTAAAATACTTTGTCCTTTTCTATTGTATTGTGCAGAGAAAGATTTGGTAATAGGGAAACCTGTTTGGAAACCATCAATAGTTGTGTTTGCAAAGCCAAACATTAAATAAGTTTAAAATGTATTTAATAATTAGTTTAATAAATGTAAATATGCAAATTAAATGTAAATATGTAAATATTATATTATTAATATCACATATTATTAATCATTCTAATACTTTATATGTTTCTTTAAATTATTATAATTTATGTAATTATATTTAATGAAACATGTTATAATATTTTTCAATTAAATATGATTTCAAGTAAATATAATTTATTATTAATAACAAGAATAAGAATTATTATTATTATAATTATTAGAATAAAAAAACGTAATGGTTTTAAGTATGGCTCTTTTGACCATCTAACAAATACTCAGAACATTACTGAAACCACCTAGCAAGAATATCCTAGTGATCACATCACATGTTCCAAAACACTCCAAAACACGATTGCAACGGCATAGTAACACCCTGACAACCACCTACAACACCTTAGCATCATAGTGGCTGTACATTTCCACACACAAGTACCATTTTCTTCAGGAAATGTAACAACGTTGCAATTTCTTTTGCTGGCACTATCATTATTATTATTATTTGGTGCAGCAATTACACAGTTAATCTTTTAATATATATTTTTTTACACACAACATCATCAGAACTCAACTGAGTTGCACACAACCTCTTCTGTTAAACCGTCTTCTGTCTAAGCTATGGCAGTTCTGGTTAGCTAGCACATCATGGACACCAACAACCAGCACACACACACACACACACACACACACACACACATGTTGTGTTTTCATGTTTTATGGGGACATTCCATAGGCGTAATGGTTTTTATACTGTACAAACTGTGTATTTTGTCCGCCTACACTACCCCTACCCCCAAACCTCTACATCACAGAAAATGTTCTGCTATTTTAGATTTTCAAAAAAGATAATTCTGCATGATTTATAAGCTTGTTTCCTCATGGGGACCAAAAAATGTCCCCACAAGATCAAAATTTACTAGTATCACTATACCTGTTTGGTCCCCATAACGTAGGGAATACCCGCCCACACACACACACACACACACACACTAACACACACACACACACACACACACTCACTCCAAACTCTTTTGTACATCTTTCATCTTTTTATGCGCTCATTCACCCCCCCCCCCCACCAACAAAACTTTCATGCCAACGCACATGTGCCAATCACAGCTTGTTACCAACCTGTTCTTAGTCTTCGAAACAGACATTGACGGAGGGTTGTTAGTTGGAAATAGATTGTTTATCCCTCTCTCTCTCCTCTCTCTCTTTCTGTGTCAGGAGCATAATGGAGGAAGAAACCCTGCTGCGAGAGAGACTTCAGGCTATAACAGTGAGTATCAAGCTATTCTTTTTGTCAAGGGAATTGAGTTTTTTATCACTTTAATATTATCACTTTATATATTGTTCGGCTTTTTGTGTCAAGTTGGAAATCACAAAACCTTTCCGGGTGTATATAACAGATGAATTTTGCTCTGTTGTGTCTGTAAGCCTTGATAAGTGAGGACTTTTAGGGTCATTTAAATAAAAGCACTTGAAAGAGTAACTAGTCATTGTAATAGTCCCAACATTAAATTCTTAGTACTTTTGTGGCCTTGGTGACATGAACCACACAACCATTAACTTTGTCCCCACCAGCATTTTTTTTTAAAAAAGTTGCCATCCACCAGCAGCATTTTTGATCATTTTCACAAAATTTTGTTTTGAGAATATTTTTTTTGTATAAATACCTGAACCTGCAATATATCAAAGTAAAGAACAGAGTCTCTTCTTTTAAACAAACAGAAGTTTTATTCCAGCTTCATGTTTTCTTTTATATGAACATTTGAATGTGGGTAAATTTCATAAAAAAGCAACTTTTTGAACAAACAGTTGATAAAATCAATGGCCAGACAACAAATCAGAGTGATTAATCCACGTATATCTAGTTAAGTGTGCTAGTTTCTGTCAGTATATAAACTCCATAAAAGACCATTCAGAGCATATATGGAGATATCCGTCCATGTGTTATTTCTGTCCACACAGACATTGAGCTGTTTATTTCATACATGAAGTCATTTATTAGAGAGTTAAAAATAATGCTGCAAAGCCTCCTTCTGAAAAAGACTGTATCAGTTCCCACTATATGCATGCTTGTGTTAATAGCAAAACATTAAATGCCACTAATAGAAAAAGAAACAACAAAAGAGCATGGGGTCAAGGTGAAACCGAAAAAGATTTAGGATCTTATTTTACTTTACATAAGAATATGACTCTGTTTTCTCATCAGGACAAAAGAAGAATTCGAGAGGAGATAGAAAAGAAACGAAGAAACAGCGAAGAGGAGAAATTAAAGCTTCAATATCTAAAGGTATGCATTGTTATGAATAACAATAATATTTCTGTGTTGTTTTGTATATATATATATATATATATATATATATATATATATATAAAACGCGTCATGCCTGCAACCCCTCCAGCCGTGATTTATTCACAATATAACACTAACCTCAAGTATTAATTGGTGTTATAAAACGGTTATCACACAATATAACTATTAAAGCCAATATGTACCAATGCTACTTTCAAGAAGTAAAATCAGCAAATAATAGTCCCTGACCGTGAACAGCAACAGAAGTTACATTATTTCACCATTAGATGTTGGCAGAGACTGTCTTTATGAGTGTCGGTCAGTAAAGAAGACTTTTATTTTGAAAAGACTGAATTGTTGTGAACATGGAACAAGTAGAAACAAACAGTTTACATTGTTAAGAGTGGATGCTAAGGGTGTTGACCAATCAGAATCAAGGACGGGAATTAACCCTTTTATAAATTTAAAATAAATTACAATTATATTATTTATAGATTAAAAATTTCGAATTTATTTTCATTGAAATATATTTCAATAAATATTGCTATTATTGACAGAATAATAAAAAAGTAAAAGTTTAATTACTGAATGAATGTTTTAATATAAATGATGTCAAATGATGATTACATTATTGCACCAGATTGTGTTTGCATTTTGTGATTGTATTTTATTAATTTACAACACTGTAATGTAAAGAGTCAATTATCTTGACATGATATTCTGTGTTGCTTTCTTTGCACCAATAGAAAAAAACTCTGCGTGAGCAATGGCTGATGGATGGATTGAGCACAGTGAGCGAAGAGGAGCAAGAATTTGCGAAGGCCCAGACTGAAGATTTCCAACAAAAGACTAAACTCCTGCAAAGCAATATCGACAGGTACTATCACATCTCCACAAACGAAAAAAAGTTTCATTATCACTAATGGTTTGCAAGGTTCACGAGAAGCTATATTGGATTATTCTTGTTTAACCACTGTGATGGGCTTTCAGTGTTAGCCAAGGGTCAGACAGACCTCACTCACAGTATTACATAAACTGTCTACTTACACAACCCGCCTTGGCAGTGAGAGCCAGTCGACTTACGACAAGCTTTGTCTGGAAAAAAAACAACCATTACGCAGAAGGTCATACCTGGCGCAGGAAGCATGACTAACACAACAAAAGGGCAAAATAACTGAAATCTTTTCAGAGCTATAAAATGAACCACTCGCTCATAATGAGTTAATATGAGCTGCCACACAGTCTCTGTGAGACACTCTCTGCCTGCTTTCTCCCCGTGGAGCTTTATTTAGACGGAATGGGAGTTTTCTTTCCAGCAGTTAAGATTGATTTAAGGACTCAAATCAAGAGCTTTCTCTTGACAAATAGACTCTGCAATAAGATGATCTGCGGTTTAAAGCAGGTGGATTAAGAACAAAAAAGCAATCAGATGAAAATCTCCACCATTCATAGGACGGAGGTGGCTTGTCATTTCCTGTACGTTATCTTGACTTATAGGGTCATGGCCCCACAAAAAACATAAAGAGGGTAAACCTTCTGAAAGTAAAAACTCATTTTTCGATATCATCAGCTCTCTGCACATGCCATCGGGAATGATAAAGATTGAACAATACCAAAACATTACACAAGGAGGAGCCATTATAAAGAGTGATTTTCATGAAATCAGGCTTTAAACATTAGTAATCGTTTTTTTGCAGTTGTTAATTTGAATGTTGCTTTTTTTCGGCATTAAAAATTTAAAGAAAATAAATAATGATGATGTCCAATAATGGTGAAACACTGGTTTAAAAGAAATTGGAGCTACTTCCTTTGTTTGATTATATTATATTATATCTTTAAAATATGCATTTCTACCTGTTTAGTTTGTTTAACTTTTAAAGTGATCAGTTCAAGTCGTACAAATTGAAATTGTTTGCACAAATAAAATTAAAAACATAGTTCACCCAAAAATGAGAATTCTGTCGTCATTTCCCCACTCTTATGTCGATCCAAACCCTTATGACTTTCTTTTATGAAAGTTTAACAATGTTTACATTTATTTATATTTTTTTAATCCATGCAATGAAATGTGTTGTTTTTATGGAAGCCTGTTTCAACCACTGAAAGAAAAAAAAAAGATTATTGCGACTTTTTACCTCAGAATTCTAACTTTTTATCTCAGAATTCTAACTTTTTATCTCAGAATTCTAACTTTTTATCTCAGAATTCTAACTTTTTATCTCAGAATTCTGACTTTTTTCTCAGAATTCTAACTTTTTTCTCAGAATTCTAACTTTTTATCTCAGAATTCCAACTTTTTATCTCAGAATTCTAACATTTTATCTCAGAATTCTGACTTTTTTCTCAGAATTCTAACTTTTTATCTCAGAATTCTGACTTTTTATCTCAGAATTGTCAGATATAAAGTCAGAATTTTGAGATAAAAAGTCGCAATAATCTTCTTTTTGGCCCGTTTCCGCCACTGAAAAAAAAAAAAAGATTATTGTGACTTTTTATCTCAGAATTCTGACTTTATAACTCAGAATTTTGACATTTTGTCTCAGAATTGTCAGACATAAAGTCAGAATTCTGAGATAAAAAGTCGCAAAAATCTTTTTTTTTTCCAGTGGCGTAAACGGGCTTCCATATGTTTTAGACCCCTTTGACTTTCACTGAATGGACAAAACCATTTGAAACATTTTCAAAATATCTTCTTTTAGTCATACAGGTTTGGTTCGACACAAGGGTGAGAAAATCATGACAGAATTTTAATTTTTGGGTATTTAAGTAAAAACATTGTTGTTGCATTATTTCATCTAAATATAACTGTTCACACTTAATAATGTTCATTAGTTAAATATTAGTTAATGTATTAACTAACATGAACTAACCATGAGCAATACATTTGTTACTGTATTTACTAATCTTCGTTATGAAAATACAGTTCATCGTGTTACAGTGCATTAACTAAGATTTTAATAATGTATTAGTAAATGTTGAAATGAACATTAAAGATTAATAAATGCTGTAAAAGTGCAGTTCATTATTAGTTCATGTTAATTAATGTAGTTAATTAATGTTAACTAATGAAACTTATTTTAAAGTATAACTTCATTGAAATGATATAAGTTAAGTTTTATTTCTATAGCGCCTTTTAAAAACAGTGTTTACAATGTGCTTTACAGAAGAGAAATACATGTGTGCATTCACAGAAAAGAAAGACAAACATACAAGCATGATATAAATAAAGTAATAAAACAAAATAAAGGAAAGGCCCTTGTGTTTTGAGATACTTTTTTAAAACTCTCAAAGAGAGTTCTACATCTTGGGACTGAAATGACTAAAAAAGGCTGGCTCGCCAATTTATGTTTTTGGTACAATCAGCGAGTTACCACTGGATGTTCAGAGCAATCTTTCTGGAGTATATTTATTCAACAAATTAGAAAGGTATATTGGGGCATTACCATGAAGACATTTAAAAACAAATAAGAAGATCAATTCTTTTTTTTTTCTGCATCTTGACAGAATAGAGCTGGAGATTGCAGCTCTGGAGACGCAAGAGCTGGAGATTTCTGCAAAAGAGGAGCGTCTTCTGAAACAACTGAAGGAAGTGGAGAAAACTCCAGAGGACATCATAAAGGTATTGCTTGTGTAATCACTTTAACAGTCCTGGAGACTCCTTACCGCTTATTACAACACCAATCCCCTTAAATTGGATCAGCTTTTGAGTTGGGAACAAGGGAAATCATTCCAACGCAACATGCTGTGAAGATGCCCCTTGGTTTCCAATTGACGTCAAGATATAATTGTTTGATGCCAGTCGGTGCTGTGAGAGAAGGATCTGTTTGCGTGATACGAGATGTGATTTGTGTGAAACTTGGTTTTGTTTTATATCTTCCTGTCTCTTCATTAAATCCGGTTTTGCTACTGCACAAACTACTGTATTTCCCCCCAGGAAGTAAACGCAAATATCCTCCCAGGTAAAGAAATTTCTTCTTTTTTCTATATCGCTATTTGTACAGCATTCTTCCCATGACACTTCCTCAATAGACGTTTGTATTGCTTACAGAGCCAGTCCAATACATCTACACTGCCATACCTGATGTCCCGAAGTGCTATACTCCCACAACTAGGAGGAGAAGCGTCACACCAGGAAAACACGCAACTGATGAAGAACAGGAGAAAAAAGGTACAACGCAACAGCTACTCTTCTCACCTCCAACTATAATCAGCACAAACATACCATGCTTTCCTGAATATGTTGTTTATTCATGTCATCAAACTGTCCGTTTCTGTAATTATAGCAATTCAAGGTACATAAATGCTGTTTTCAGTTTTTGGAAAAAACATGAAAAAGATGGTTTCCATGACTGTAATTATGGGCATGACATAGAATTATAAAAGAGGCCCAATAATCAAATTATGAACCCTGAACAGGATATTGTATATAGATACAGATAGCAAGATTTTTTTTAAATTAAAGCAATAAGCTTTAGAAAAATTTAAATGAAAACAATTAAATTTAAAAAAGCTGAAAAATTCAATAATAATAAATTATATAGAAACAATATTAAATTCTAAAATATTCTATATTAAAATTAAAAAATATATTATTTTAAATTGTAATTAAAATATTGCTGTTTTTACTGTATTTTTGATCAAATAAATGCAGTCTTGGTAAACATACTTCTTTCAATAACATGAAAATATCTTACAAAAACATTTAAAAAATCTTTTCAACAGTAATGTATTTTTAAATCTTTTATGTTTTAAATATATTTTAATAAATCTCATGATTTGATATGAGCTTGCTTGCGTTTAACGCTGTTCTTTCCTTTCAGCTACGCACACCATGAAGATCAGTGTGGAAAAAGATCTCCGCACCGGTGAGAGTCACATCCTCTCCACGACCACCATTGCACCTCTGGATCTCCAACAGCAAGGGATCAAAGTCTTTGAAGATGGGCGCAAATCTGTCTACGCCTTGCCACCTGATGGCCGGGACTCCCAGAATGAGATGAATGAGATGAGCCGTTTTGAAGTAGAGGAACTTCTGATGAAAGCATCAGAGAAGAAAGTCCCATCAGATGTGGAATACCATGAACCTGTATTTTCAAGCCCGTTTAGTAGACCTACAACCCCTCAGAGGACAGAAAGAGGTTACATCAGCCTTCATGGCTTTCAGATGCCCAACAATAACCAGAGTCCTTTTCAGGCCGAGAAATGTCCCAAACAAGAAGTTCTTTACATTCCAACCACTGAAACCAACCAGTATTTGGAAACCAAGCAACCAGCCCAAAATGGACTATACGCTAACAATGAATACAGCGACATAACCAGGATCAGCCCAGCATCTTCTCCCATACAAGAGTGTGAAGAACAGCTTCGGATAACTCCAACAGCAGATTCCGGGCTGGGATTTGGACGGTATTCCCCTCTGAATTCAAAGGAAGACTCTAGTCTCAACTTTATGAGCTTCCTCCCACCCGAGGTGGAATCTGGTGAACCTGTTACCATGATCTTCATGGGTTATCAAAATGCTGAATCCGATGAGGAAGATGAAGGAATCCAGGCTGAACTGGTAGTTATTGGTGATGATAATGATGACGATGAAGATCCCGAGGAAGCCCCTTTGTCATACCACCCTCTGGGCTACCGCAGCAAGATCTTCAAACCCAACAGTATAGTGTACCGCTCTGAGATCAGGCCTGGTGCCATCAGAACCTCCATCTCTGGAAGACACACGTTTGGAAATGAAACTGAAGACCCGATAGCCACAGGTACCATTCGAAGATTGAGGAGACACTTTGGTTTCTAACAACCTTTCTTAGTTCCTTACATTTATTTCAGTTATTGGTAACACTTTATAATAAGATTCCATATGTAAAGTTAAAGGGATAGTTCACCCTAAAATGAAAATTCACATAATGTGTAATATAATAATATTAGCATTCACACCAATGCACAATATTGTTCTGCACTTATTTCATATCTGCCGCTTTAATTGCTCTTTTAAGCAGAAATGATTCAGTTACACTTTATTTTACGGTGTCTCTGTAATTATACAGAGTAATATTAAGTAACTACATGTCCTTACTATAGGTTTAGGATTAGCGTTTGGTTTGGTTTAGGGTTAGCTGCATGTAGTTATACATCATTTACAGTTATTACTATAGTAACTACATGTTACATATGTAATAATGACACTGTAAAATAAAGTGTTACCAAGGATTCTGATTGGCTATTAATGTCTTTATCGTTCATCAGCTGGAAAAAAAAAAGTTCTAAATAGTGATTGGACTCCACTGTTCTCATAGAATGGTTTACTAGAAGGATTATTAAAACTTTATAATGATCATAATTACAATGGTTATCGTCTTTGGTGTGAACGGGCCTTTTCTCACCATCATTTACATCATTATAAATATTTGGAAAAATGACAATGGAAGTCAATGAGCTCCAATGTTGTTTGGTTCTTTGAGATATCTTCTTGGAACAACATGAGGTCGAGTAAAAAGATGACAGAATATTAATTTTTGTGTGAACTATCCCTTTTAATGCATCAGGTATCATGAACATTCACTTTTATAGCATTTATTAATCTAGAACATTTCAAGTATTTAGTTCACCCAAAAATGAAAAATTATCTACTCACCCATTATATACTCACCCTCAAGCTATCCTAGGTATATATAACTATATTCTTTTAGACAAGGACAATCTGAGTTATATTAAAAATATCCTGGCTCTTCCAAAAGTTATAATGGTAGTGAATGGGGGTCGAGATTTTGAAGCTCAAAAAAGTGCATCCATCCATCCATCATAAAAATAATCCACATGGCTCCATGGGGTTAATAAAGACCTCCTGAAGCGCAGTGATGGGTTTTTGTAAGAAAAATAATAACTGGCTTCTGACAATGGCCGTACCCAAGTCTAGTTCCGGCGGAATACTGACCTCTGACCTGGGGACAGAACAAAACCAAACATAGGTCACGAATTAGAAGTCTAAAATGAGGATTTTGATATAATAGAAGAGGAGCTTGAGTTTGTTGCCCAGCCATATTTGTTTGAACCGCGAGAGGCGTCTGCTCTCACCTAAGCCTACACTGCTCCTACTGTACATCCTACGTCATCCGTCGGGTCAGAGGTCACTCTTCTACCAGAACTTGACTTCTGTATGGCCGTCTGCCAGAAGCCAGTTATTATAGGTTATAAAGTGTTAAATATGAGTATTTTTCATTCAAAAATGCATCACTTTGCTTCAGAAGGCCTTTATTAACCCTCTGGAGTCGTATGGATTACTTTTATGATTAGGATGGATGGATGCACTTTTTTAGGCTTCAAAATTTCAAGCACCATTCACTACAATTATAAAGTTTGGAAGAGCCAGGATATTTTTTTATATAATTCTGATTGTGTTCATCTGAAAGAAGTAAGTCATGGTATAATCTTCGGGTGAACTAACCGTTTAACGTTAGTTAATGTGTTATGAATAAACATAAGATAACAATAAACAATAGTATATTTATAAATTCTCATTAACCTGGACTAATAATTGCTTTAAAATAGTTTAGTTCATGATACTTAATGTTTTAACTGATGTCAAACCTTACTGTAACTTTAAGCATCCACACATCTGATAATAATAATAATAAATACATACAAATGCATGGCATGCATGAAATGACACTACACAATTGTTTGTCTTAACAACTGTCTTGTTTTTATATGAATAATAAAATAATTTCTGCTTTGACATTAACATGCTGTCGTCATATTATTTTATTAGTACATTGACAATTTTTTCAGCAATATAACAGGATTTGCAAATCAGGTGTCAGACTTTAGTGGCTTGAGATTTAAAAGGTGAAACTGGTAACTTTTAAAAATCACTGGCACTGTCAAAAGTTCAATAAAATACATGAACATTTTAGAAAGGAAATCCCATATTAATTTATTGTAGTAACAATTTCTGTGGCGGAGACTATGGTTACCATGGTGAACATATGCAATGGCTGATAAAACATAATGGCTTTTAGATATCTTTATGATCCACTATTCATGTTATTCACGCCTTTATTTTGTTTCATTATAGGTTCAGCCGTTTCCGACAGCTAATGTGTGATTTAGCGTAGTTTTTTTTTTTCTCCACCTGAGTAATGCACCGTTTCCGTCCATTAGCTATAATTGAACACTTTGTCCTTGGTTGCTTTTAAGACGTTGTGTCTGTTCAAGAGGTCTTTCATAACATCTGCTAAAGAGAGAGTTATGTAATAATCCTTGGCTTGCGTTACATAAGATGCAAAATTAATGCTAAAATCTGCGACGTTCATTGTTTTCTCTGTTTTGTCATCCCCTCATTTTGGTTTGCCAGTGCAGGGTAAACGTGATAACTGCAATGCCATCATCCCCTCTTGTGACAGACCACAGACAAATCCATTTCTTGAATTGATTGATTGGATTGTACTGGATTTTGATTGGCGTTGAACCTAACTTACTAACCACCTGCATGCAGAATATCCAGGTGTGGTTAAACTAAAATGTTCTTACTGTCTACTCCACAGCGCTGCCAATGAAATGTCTCAGCTAAGAAAATACACGTAACCTCTTCAAAGCAAGATTACAATGTCGGCAGCTGATGGCAGTGTTTGCTGATGAGGATGGAAAGGACTGAGAGACTGATGAGAAAAAAAAAATCCCTGCTTATGACATGAATCATATTTGAGTTCCATCATGTTGTACTTAAAGTTTTTCAGTTGAAAGTTATGTCATTTATGTTGCTTTTTGGTGATGTTTTTTTCTTTTTTAATCTAGTGATTTAGATCATTCTTTTTTTTTCTGTCCCCTCCCTAAAATTTCCCTTTGGAAAATTTTGAGACCCAAAAAGTTGGGTCTTACCAACACACACGCTGCAAATTTTATTTTCCTAATCAGCACTGTTGTTATTTTTTCCAGTAAAAAACATCCTTAAAATAATATACATTTACTTTATTTTTTTTTTTATTTATCAGATATGTGTTTTTTAAAGACATTTATTTTCTTTTTGTCAACCGTAAAATGTAACAAAAGCAATTAGTGGGTTTTTGAACAAGAAAAAGAACAGGAAAAAACATCCAGTGGGGGTAAAAAAAAAAAAAAAAAGAATATATTAAAAAATTCAATATATTGTCTGAGAACAAGTTTTAATATTTTACGCATTTTATAAATTTGTAAATTTATCCTGCTTAGATAAAAAAAATTTACAGTAAAACAAGGCAAAAATACTGATTAAGAATATTATTTTTTGCAGTCTAATGTATGTTGACGTGATACACGACAAGATTGACAAGAGTTTACAACCGCAACATGATTTCTGACACATTAAATTGTCGCTTGATCTTAAACTTTGTCACAGCGTCAGTGCAAAGGGCAGGTTTTTGAATGAACCGTATTACGACAGATTCTCGAAAGATGAGAAACCAATTACATGAAACCTTGAGAATATGCTTGATTGACAGAAAGCTTTTAAGAAATTCCTTGTGAGACTGTGTGCGTGTGTCGGAACGGCTGAGGCTGCTCGGCTATTGGCTGTTTCTGGTACATTCAGAGTAAGTCACAGTCTCTGTGGTTACAGAGAAGCAGAGCTTCAGCCAAGACAGAATCGCTGAGCGCATACCCCATCCTCCGTCTGCTCGTATCACAACAAGGTAGGACACGGAGAACTTTATAAATAGTCAGATGTCTGCTTTATGAATATGGGGTGAATGAACTTGTTTAGGTTTTATATGTAGTTTATACTGGATTGCTGTTATATATTTTTCAGTGGTGCTGTAAAGAATGTAATGTTGAAATGCTCTAACAAAGAGATGCTAAACTCTTTGGATTTGTGCTAATGTGGTCTAAAGAGACCTAATTTTGTGCAAACAAGTGTGTGAGAGTGTGTGCTTGCGTGGGGTGATAGGTTTCTGTCTGCAGTATTTTTTTTTTTTTTTTAAGAGACTAGTCAGAATGTGGATTTTTGACATTTACTGCATTTTATGTCAAACTTATTGCATCATAAATGTGAGAAATGAGATTGAAAAAGAACTTGGATTGATACTTGAAATGTATTATTGCTACATTTTTATAATCTGGCTTTGGTGGCATCCGTGACATGCATCTTTAAAGCGTTATGAATTAAAAATGTCATATCAATAAAACTCTATTTTGGGCTTGTATTCATCAACGTACTCTCTAATTTGAACCTGAAGCATGAAGATGTTGCTGTCGCTGTGGAACAACATGCAGAACAGAAACTGTGAAAGTTTAATTAATCCCAGGCTGCTTGTACAAACCTCAAACACTTCAGAAAATGCGGAATACGAGATCTGAGATGTTGTCAGACAGCATCAGCACTGGGCTTCTCTGCTGAACGTGTGTGTGGGTGTGTGAGTGTGTTTTAGAGTGAATTAAAGTGCCCGCGTGGGTGAGTGGAGGCGTGTGTGTGTGTGTGTGTGTGCGTGTGCCTAGGGTAAATGTGAGACAGAGATGGATCCTCTTTGGAACTGATTACAGATGAGAATGTCTCCTGCTCCATTTCACCCTCCCATTAATGCAGAGAACAGCAGAGAGCTGCCACATGAACTGCTATTAATGTGTCAGCAAAAATGTTGGTAACACTTTTTATGGAGACCGTATGTACTCATATTATACAGTATTCATAATGGCTTATTATAGAACTTAAAATCAGGTATGTTCCTTTAATGAATTGAAACCACAATTATAAAACTTGAAAATTCATATTTAAAACACAGGATACTCACCATATATATGTATGTACACACACACATAACGTATAAATATAAAATCATATATAATTATATTATAATAAAGTTAAATGATAATATAGTTTGAATTTTACTCACACAAAAAGCATAAATATAAAATCATAATTATATTTTATAATAAAGTTAAATTAAATATTATATATATATATATATTTTTTTTTTCAGAACACTTTCAATGAAGCCTAAATATGTTTATAATACACAATATCTATATTTAAATATATTTTGTATTATATATATATATATATATATATATATATATAATATAATATAATATAATATAATATAATATTATATATATATATATATATATATACCGTATATTGTATGATTGTATATACATTCTGTATATATAATTTTAATACGCCATATTTGTTCTAGGTCTAAAGTTATTCTTCATCATATTTTTGTATATATTATATATATTTTCTTGTTGTATTAAAACTACTCTAATTATGAGCAGCTCCTAAAAATAATGCAGCTAATTTTTACAGAAAAAGAACAGTCATTCCATTCATTTTTCCATTCATGCTGATGATTCTATACAAAAATCTCCTTTGGAGACATTCGTGTCCTCGTTTACACTGCTCTCATGCCACATAGCGATTTTTATCACCCGAGAACATCGCCTTCCCATTTCCAAAGGCTCAATGCCAGTCACATACATCTGAATGGCCACCCACGCTCCGGCCCCCCAGCACCTGTACTGTGATGCTCCACACAGGTTATTATTTCCTTCTGAATAGAAGAACCTTGAGCATAAAATGCTTTTCTTTAATGGCCTATGGTTGCACAATGATGCGCACAGCTTAAAGAAACCGCTTAGGACAACTTAAAATATATAAGTTCAAACTGTATCTCTCGATTGTATTTATCAGTTACAGCTCCGCCCCAACTATGCCACATTGACATCACTTCCTGAAAGGAGCTATATAAGGAAATCCATCAGAAACTCTGACACATGACCTCAATGACAAGCCACTTATTGATC
The DNA here is from genome assembly GCA_038088235.1 of Zacco platypus. Lineage (NCBI taxonomy): Eukaryota > Metazoa > Chordata > Actinopteri > Cypriniformes > Xenocyprididae > Zacco > Zacco platypus. The sequence goes on from CM076065.1 coordinate 6,583,751, forward strand.
AGCCAGCTAAAACTGCAACTGTTAATGCAAAAACACCGCAGCGGCCAATCAGAGTCGAGCGTTTGTAGCAGGAAGATGCCCTGAGGTGACCACTCATGCCAACATCAGTGACATCAGACCAACTCGCAATGGCATTTCTGCCAATAATTCCCATATCAGGCCAACTTCCTATCAATGCATCCACAAAATATTTACTCGTGCCCAGAGTGCATGCAGGTTTCACCGGGAAGATTTTCTTGGCAAGGTGGTGATGATCTCCTTCTGGCTCCTGTTTTTAAAGCTCACGGTAGGTACTGGGACATGCTGGTACCTCCGTCTGCCTTCAATGCAAATGTTATTGTCACTGAATAATTTATGGAATACAGATTGTCATGACACAAATGCTGAATCGGAGAGGGTGCGAGAGTGTTGAAGTTTTCTCACAAGCTGAGCTGCTAGAGGAGGAGCTGGGTAGGGGGGTGTTGCTATGGTAGTCAACACTTTACCGCTTGTCATTTTCATGAGGCTTTGTGCCTTTTGTGTCGCTTGATTGGGGTGAAATGGGCAGGCGCTGAAGTGGATGGTAATTTCACATAATTTTGACTGTTTTTAGTGGTCGCATTAGCATGCCGCTTGAGTTTGGAATGATTGTGGGAGACTTTCATGCAGTGCTGGTAATTATTCCAAACAGACATCAAGAATCTCAAGCCAAAGTGATGTAAACAACTTGTGAAATCTTTGAATGGTGCCTGTCAATTCGTGCATTTTGATTTCAGCAACGCCACCACATTGTACTGATATTACGTTATGTTCAGCATTAAAAATGTGTAATTGTGGTTTTGATGTTGTGAGAGAAAAAAAATCCCCTTTCTAATCCCCATGGCAGCTGATTTTGTCTGTCGGAGAGTTTGAGCGTTAGATCACACATCAATTTGGCACTTGGCAGTTGGTACGAATGAGATCAGAAAAATCCATGTAAACAAACCACGCTGCCATGATCAGACGCCCTGCAGCGGCGCATCAACAAGACAAGACAAATAATAAGATGCAATGTGTGATTGATTGTTAATTCTAATATAATATGCACTCTAAATGTGCAGAAATATGAACATATAAGAAAACCTGTGGTCAGTAGCAGTCTATGAGGGAGTTATATGTCAGTTGATTTCACCCTCAAGGGGATTTCTTCTTTCTTTTCCTTGCCTGGATCTTGATCTTGCTTGTCGGATCTAGAGCCTCTGATGCTGATTAACTGCAGGACACAAGTTTGTCAGGATATGAGCCAGTTCTGCAGCCTTATATAATGAGTCTACTTATTTCTGCCTAGTATAACCCACTTTTGTGAAATAATTCACTGCAATAGTAAACAATGCTTCCACTTTCTTCTTAAAACCTGCCTGGAATAATCTCATAGGGGGAATAAATGTTGCCTATTTTACATAAGGAAGCCCAGGTGAATTTCAAACGCCTGTTTGTAACGTTACATGTTAAAAATAAAGTTCACACTTGTGTTAAACAGATGTGGGATTTGGGAGAGTCAGTTCAAAAGGTAAGAATTTCTGTGCTGAGTGAAACGAACGCTTGTAACTAACCTGGTTTTTGAAGTGCTGTGCAATTACAACATTAATTTTAACACTTGACACTCAAGATTAGGGGGAAAGCCATAGGTGTTACCTGTTTAGCAGTGCTTCTTCTATCACCCCATTTCATCTTTGCCTCAGTAAAAATCTCTCAATTCTACTTACCTGAATAAGTGGCTGTAGTAAACTATCTGAGGTTATTTCACTCTGAATAGTATCCTTACCGGTTGTTCTTTACATTAAATAGGCCGCTATGCTTCCCTCACACACTAGATATTCGCATTTGTTCTGTTTCAGAAAGTTCCATTAAAAACCAGGACCGAATGATTTTGATAACGTTTGGTTCTGTTAACGGTTATGGCATATCTTCTTCCGTTGTGGACTGAGCATGGTATTGAAATACTCGGAAAGTGTCCCATGCATTACTTTACAGCATGCAACACACGAGTCTATTAAGCGAATGAGTCTCATGGTTCTTTTTAGGGATTCACATACAGAACGATATGTGAAGTCCCGAGCTAATGATTGATATGAGCCGGAACTTTTAGTTGAATCAATACATACAGTGCGATCAGTGAAGTCAAATCACTGAGCAAATGACACGTATTAGCCAGTTCGAGGCAAGTGATACAGAAAAAACTCCAGATCAGTTGGAGCAGCTTCTCAATTCTACTCACTACGCACTTATTTAGGCTACTGAACAGCAAGCCATTCATTTTCTGATGTCCGACTCCATGGCCAACTCAAGGCTCGTGAGACTTAAAACATTGCTGTTCATATGACAATGTGCAGTTAAAAACACAATTTATTTGTATTTTGTAAAAAAAAAAAAAAATTAAAAAAATTAATGAAATTTGACACCTCATTTTTTGTTCTCTTATTTAAAATTTATTAACAACAGAATTGTATTTGTTTCGTCAAATTTAAATAAATCAGTAATGGAACTATTAGAGAACTGTAATTCAATTACTCAGTATTGAATGCAATCAAATGTTCCATCATTCCTAATATATTACAGGGGTTTTTTACTTTATTTGCAAATGTTGTCAGTCAAGCATCAACTCGCAACCTTTTGCAAGGAATATTACTTTTGAGCCACATCACCTCAAGCTCAGGAATCTCCCTATAAAACAATCAGCCCTGAAAAACTTTCTCAGAAATTTAGTATTACATAAGATCTGAACTAAACACGTGTGGGTGCAAATTAGCTTTGATATGCTGTGAATGTTTTGGTGATTAGGGAAATGAGATTTCTCTTTCTGCTTTTGAATTTCTTTGTCGTCTTTTTCTCTTGCAGGGAGCTACGACTGAACTTGAAGAGGTGGATAGACTGGAAGAGATTGCAGGTTGTTCTCATCCTGAGAATCCAGAGCATACAGAGCTGAAGTCCTCGTCTGAGCCTGTAACCATGGAGACAAGTGAAAACTCCGGCACAGCAAACATAATCGACTTTGAAATGGAAGTCCTGGAGATTGAGTTACCTGAGAACAAGGACACAGGAAACATAAATGAACAAGTTTGTTATGATGCTGATGTTTTAGAGTCCATTAGTACAAAAGTTGTGGTTGACATTTTAGCAGGCCTACCTCCTACGGAGACCAAGACTGATGAGCTTGAAGACGTTTGCACTCCAAAAGAAGCACTTGTCTTGGAAGACACTCAAGAAGAACTTTATCGCAATGAGTCAATTACCTCTTCTATATCCGACACTCCGTCAAGCGCTGAGAGCGTGTATGAGAACGACATCACGCATAAGAGGCAAGATTCGCTAAGACAGGAACCATTGGAGAACAATGAACCACTCGAGAACATTGAACCATTGGAGAACATTGATCCATTGGAGAACATTGAACCATTGGAGAACACTGAACCATTGGAGAACATTGATCCATTGGAGAACATTGATCCATTGGAGAACATTGATCCATTGGAGAACATTGAACCATTGAGGAACATTGCACCTCAACCAGATGACGTTGACGATGCAGATATGTTAGACCCATTGGGTATAGACTCACATGAAGCCATCCTAGAAAGTTTTGGATGCGAGGATCCAGAAGAAACCATCCTTGAGCACTACATCCGAGAAGAAGTACTGTCAGACGTCTCCACAGAGTCCTGTCATGACCCAGATGAAATAGACGAGTGTCTTCGTGTCGAAATAGCTGCAGCGTCGTCAGACAGCGAAACCGATGAGAAATGGAGGTGCATCTTCTCTTCCTCCATCAATAAGGAAGATGATGATTCCTACCTTGACAGCCTTGAGCTGAGCGCACAAGAACTCTTTATTCAAAAAACAGAAGTTCTGAATACTGAAGAGGATTCAAAGGAAACTGAAGAGCAGGAGGTTCCGGTGGGAGAAGAAGTGCTAGAACAACCAGAGAATGCGCCAGATCAGCAAACGCAAGAGATAGCTTACAATCCTTCCACACTGTTCCACGGCTTGTCCAAAATTTCCGAAGATGACGAGGAGCTTGGACGAGGTTCAGCAACCCACAAGAGCAATTCATTCGATTCCGTCAAATCCGATTCCAGCAAAAAGGTGCCGAAAGATTACTGTGTGATTCAGGAAATGAAAAGTGAGAATGTCAGTACAGAGCATGTGGATTTCAAAGTTGCTCGCCAACAGTGGCTAGAGATTGAAGAGCAAACAAAAAACTTGACACACCATCCAAGCACACCAACAACTCGATCTGGCACCTGCCAAGGTAGTCACAGTTTCATGTATACGCCTGTCCGCAACATCGACAGGCCCAAGAGGGACCTTGAGAGCTTGTTGCTTGCAGAAGACTATGCGCACACCCAGTTTAGTCCTTGCTCTGAGGATTCAGGTCTGGACGACTCTAGTTACAGATCACCATTTGACGACCCAGAGACTCCAATTGAGAAAGAGATTCGCCTAACCATGGAGCGTGAGGAGAAGCTGAGGCGTGAGAGGGGAATGTCAAAATCGTACTCCAGTGACTGCGTACAGATGAGGGTGAGATCTGCTAGCTTTAACCCTGGAAAACTATGCCAAGAAGTCGATGAGAAAAGGAAGATGTTTGAGCACCAGGATGACGACGGTAGTATATCCAAATCTCTCAGCAGCCAGATGCCTTCTTTCATCATTACCTCCTCACCAACCAAAAGCTCACAGAAACAAGACTTGGGCACCAACAGTGTTATCATTCTCGAGCCAGAGCCTTTCCCTCCAAGTCCACGGCATGGAAAGATGGTGTCCTCCAAATCTGCTGACTGGAGACCTGAAGATACCCCTAATCTCATCATTCTGGAGACATCAAACCTCATCATTCGAAGTGCATCCGAGTTCAACTTGAATTCTGCTTCTGAGGAAACCCAAGAGAAGATGTTCCTCAACAACCCATTTTTTAAGCTGCGGTCCAGGAGTACGATATCTCTCGTCGATGAGGAGATTAAGATGGTGAAGCAGCGAGAAGAGGAACTGAAGCGTCAAAGGGCCAGTATTTACTCGAAGGATCACTTCCTGATGTCTCCAAACCGTTTGGACAGCTCATTGTTTACAGGTACAGCATGCCAACAGAAAAATACAGAGAATTTTTCATTCCATTGATCTGAAGTAACATATCATAAGAAAGATCTCTTAATTATTGGTTAATTTAATTTCAGATGATGTGCCAATTAAATGTAAATCATCCCCTTCATCTCCAATGAAAACATGCAGAATGGATCGGTCAGCTTTGTCATGTGATCATCGAGTAAGTATGTGTGTATGTCTCTACAAAACCCTATCTATCTATGCAGAGTCACAACAAACGTGGAATTTAGTTGAATATCGTATTGTCTATATGGAATTACACATTTTATGTAATTCAATGTTAAAAACTGTTTATAATATTAGGTTGCCCAGTGGTTGAAAAAAAGTTTTTAAAGAGAATATTGAAAATGTAATCCCTTTTATTGTCCTCCTACTAGTTTCCTGAAAACTATGCTGGAGGTCGACGTAAAAGTGCCATGGCTTTGCGCTGGGAGGCAGGGGAGTTTGCAAACAATGAGTAAAAAACAAAAAAAACAAGATGGACACTGATCATCAATTTGCAGCTGTTTTACGTAAGAGAATTTTTAATGCTCAAACTTGTTTATTGTGACAGCATATACACTTGCTACTGTTGCTTGTGTGACTTTGTTATTGATCCAGAAACAAATCTGCATAAGCCGAGATGCCTAAATGTTATTTGACTGTAATGTTTCATGCATATATGTGATTCCTCTTTGTTGAGGTATCTAGAGAGTCTTATAAACCATATTTTTTAGTGTTTTGTCTATGAACTTGGGGAGAATATGTACTGTATATTCATATTGTATTTTCTTGTATGGCAATGTTTGTATATCCCTAAATTATATGAAAATATGAAACGGTTTTAAAGGGTTTTAGGATAAAATTGAAGTCAAAATATACACAAAATGGATGTATTTTGTTAAATACCACTGAAAACATCAATTTGGTATCTTTTGTCAAAAGGAAATCATTGAATATGAATTTTGATTGCTATGATTGCTCTTGGAATAGAGATTTTTTTGACGATACTATTCTGCATCCAGATAACATTTCAATACTTCAGTAACACTCAGTATGAAAAGCTTAAATCTATTTAGAAAATCATCTACCATCTAAAAATGACCTGTTGCTTTGTTGTCCACAGAAAATGTGCATATTTGTCAAACCGCCATGCTTATAAAAACAGTATTGCTTGCTTACCTTGCAATCACTTGTTCAAAATAGGAATTCAAAAATAAATGTCAATTAAAAGCAACTGTCTTTTTACTAAAAAAAAAAGTTAACTTTGCTGAAGGGCAAATGCACCAGATTGTCTCCGCTTCCTCACACAAACATTTTATTTCACACACACAAATAAATTGCATAATATTCAATCTATATGAAATAACTCACCAAAAGATGATTTTAAAGAAAGGCAGCAGCACAGGTACCCATTCTTAAACTGCTGAAATAATAGTGTAAAAAGATGCATTACTACATAATATATGCACATATTCTAGAGGATAAAGCCAGTAACACCAATTAATAAAATAAAAAAAAAGTTTTATTTAAAGGCAATAGATCTGTCACACATTTGTGCAAAAACCTTCATTAAATGGTCCATTTCATCCAAACTACATTCAGTCTTTGTACAGAACGGACACATTTGTCTTCAGTGTGGTTGTAAATGTTTACATCTCAGGAAACAGTAACAGTCTTTAAATCCACAATTCACTTTCAGAAATCCTCATCCATTAATTTTCATATTTAGAAAAAGACACACAGCGTCAATTACTTGATCTGTAAACTTGGTCAATAATGCTGTCCCCAAATAACACAGAAAGGGAATATGTTCTTCAGATTCGATAAAAAAGCAGATAATCAGGAGATATTTAAATAAGCATAAGTTGTTCTTTACAACAAATAATTTTATAGGTAAGCCATTTAACATTTATAACAAAAATAAATTACAAAAAGTTCTAAAAAATTATACATCTAAATTGATTTATACCTCAGCAGTAAAGAAATGTATTTTCAAGTTAAACAAATTAATTTTAAATAATCACTTGTCATAAGTGATTCTTACACCATATTTCTTTGGCTTGTTGTAACATAGGCACAATTAGTGAAAGTCCCAGAGACTAAATGTGGAAACGACTGATGAGAGTGTGTCATACTGAACTGATGGACCAAAGGAGAACAGTCACAAACGCAAGATTTCCACAGAGATAAATAGCCAGAACTATGTTTTTAAAACAAGATTCCTAAAAAAAAGAAAGAAAAATGCAATGGATATATTAGGGTACCACATTAATGAAATGCACGTTTGTGATGAGGAAATAAATACAAACTCTACTCACCATGCTAGAGCTGTCATTCTCATCAGGAACAAACATAATCTCCTCTTTGTCATCAGAATTAATATGTTCAGTGTAGATTTTGACGTTTTTAAAATATTTACCTGAAAAACCACAAATACACACACAAAAAATATTTTATTTTAAAATATTAAAAAAATTATTATATTAATATAATACAATTATATATATATATATATATATTTATATTATAATATATTTTATTTTATATATATATATATATATATATATATATATATATATATATATATATGTAAAAAACATGTACATACATTCTCAGGTTAGGCAAAAATAAAGAAGCATAGTATAAAAGCATATTGTTTTGCTCTGAAAGATTGCGGTATTTCAAACTGATTAGCATTCAATCCAACATGTCAATTACTAACGCAGTATAATAAAGCCTTTTCAAACTGAATGGATTCATACAGCAGAATCGATTTCCTGCAGAGACTCTAAGAAACACTACTCATAAACACAGTAAATACACATACAGAACACACATGGTCGAGGGCAGTTTACTGACCTATAGGTAAAAACCCCCTTCGATGGACTTCCAGAACCAAATCTGCCACGACAAACCATACCACAATGAACGCCAGGACCCCTGTGGACCATGGAGCAGGCAGGAGCAGAGCTTGCTGATGGATCCCGAGGAAGATGGTGACGACTAAAACACAAACAGTGTTGAATAACACATACTGCTAATATTTCCAACCTTAACTAATATGCAACCTGAATCATTACATGACTAGCCTCTATAAATATACAACACAACATATTATATATGACATGCAAAAACTAGACAATTAATTCTGACAAAACGGTTCACTGCGCAATTTTACTGAAGTTCCAAAGCCGCTTTCTGCTGTCAACATTGTTGTTAATATAGATCTGAGCTCCATAATTACGCATTCGAGACTATTCACTGTCTTACCAGCCACGATTTGGACTATTGTTCCTGTCCCAAAATGCATCCAGTTGAAGATGTATCTCCTGAGAACAGGTTTTACAGACAAAACAGACAGACATTTCAAATTAATATTACACCCGTAATTCAAAAGTGATCTACACCGTTTAAAAAGTTCGTAAAATCGTATAGACCCTATCTTGTGATCCATGACAATGAGTGACAAATTTTTTAAATAATTGAAAATATAAGCATTTGAAAAAGCAGAAAAAAAAGACTTTGGACACCAAATGTACCTGCAAATATAGAATCACCCACATACTGCTGTGTAAGCTATTAGTTCATAGTAGGCATTTCTTTTCTGGCTGTATTATGCAATGCTCCTGTTTCCAGGAATTACCTGGAGGCATCTGGCGCTGGTCTGAAAAGTGCCATGACAGGTTGAATGACAGCGAGTACCATGACAACACAGCCCAAATAGGGGTGTATGCCCGCCCGCTGTGGACAATACATTACATATTATCATTGACTGTATTAATGAAGCTAATTTTATCAATAAACTCTGATTCAACAAACTTCATGAAGAAATTAGTAGTGACAGGGAACAGCTTTTCAAAGGCTGCCAAAGTACAATGTATTATTTTGTGAGGGGGCGGGCTTGACCACCGTTGCCATGGAACAGGGCGCCCTCTGCTGGTCACACACGGATAATGGCAGAAGCTCTGACAGATACTTGGCAAGAGGAATGTCACAGATGCCCCTGGTGAGTCACAAATGTGTCCCTCATGCTCAGCCTTACAGATGGATACATGTGTCAGCTTGAGGCTCAAATAAGCCAGCACTTAATAAAATACTCGATTAAAACTGTGCTTGATTAATCCCTGAAGAAAAGTGGGTATGTTTTTCAGAAAAGGGCCAAAAAGATGCCACATGATGGGTCACTTCTGATGAACATGGGACATTCATTGGCTCTTTTTTATTTTGAGCAGACAGCATGTGGGTCTGACACATTGACAGCACTGTTGAACAGTCAGAGGTGTGTGATGAAGGTGGTGAGAATATGACACACTGTTAAAGCATGAGCATTGCTCACGTGTACGTGTGTGTGTGTGTGTGTGTGTGTCTGTGCGTGTTACCTTGCTCCAGCCTCCTCTGTATATAAAAGGCAAAACAAAGCCAACCAAGGTGAGCAGAACTGTGAGGGTCATCAGTATTCGGTGTAACTATGGAAACAAAAAGCCTTGAAGATGATTCACATTTGAAAATGTTCTGAAATCCTCATTTTAGTAATCAAGCTCCTACCTGAAACCAGATCTTCTGCCCCAAAATATTCCTTTCAGGCCAATCGGGTTTGAAGTATCGTGCCATGATGACACCGGCACTAACTGTCGACATCCAGGCGATCAGCATGAAAGCCCCTACAGATACAAACAGATACTGAGTTTTAGAAACCAGATGTTATTCATAAACTTAGATTGTTGTAAATGTTGCAACAAGTTACTATGTGACTGCTAGGGTATTTTGGGTGTTTGCTAGGTTGATGTTTACTGCCCCAAGAGCACAAAACAGTGTTATTTTAACATTATTTATATACTATTATAGTACTTAATAATGTTATGTATTAGCTTTTATTTTTATATTTTCATTTTTACATTTATTTGAAATAGAAATCTTTTGTAACATGTGACCAAAACAGAATCATTTTAGTATTATTTATCTACTATTATAGTACTTAATAGTGTTTTGAATTGACTTATATATTTAATTGTTTCTTTTTTAAATTTTTAATTTATGTTCACTTCAGTTTTAGTCATTTTAGAACTACATTTCTCATTTTCATTCAAGTTTTTTTAAGTTAATTTTTTTTCTTCTAATGTTTTATTTTATTTCAGCTTTATTTCAATTGACAATTCTTATATATTCTTATAACAATTCAAATAAATGATTCTTAATAGTATTCATTTTAGCTAACTACAACTCTAGCCCAAAATTGTCCACCCCCCCCGAATATTCTTCAAAGAAATGTTTTTGCCCTTTTTTGCCCCTCTGCACTGTGAAAATCATTTGATGTATTTAATTCAGAATTCAAATGCATTATGCAGCTCACTGATAAGCAATGAATCACATTCAGTATACAAAGTTTTGTTATTTAACGTCACCATGATATTTGATGAGCAAAGGCGATCGAGAACCAGTCAGATCCTCAGGAGGTCCCGTTATGACTGTCTGATAGGTCGAAATCAGAGGTTGGCGGTCATGTCGATGAGTTCGCCCTGGAGACAGAGAAAACAGAGTCTTTGACAGCACTGGCCAAATAAAGAAACAACAAAACAAACAAACAAAAAACACAATATCACACCATTTTCAGCTCGACCATGTGCCATGAAGACGTAGTACATCTGATCCAGGATGAACCTGTTCGCATTGTCAGGTGGGAGGCGTATATCTCTCCGGAAGCTACACTGAATCACTCCGTCTGATAGTCTCCAAGCTGTGTCTTTCAGAATGTTCTAGGAATGAACATGAACACAATGATTAGAGTAAATTCATGGTAATAATATATTGGGATTTTTTGTCTTTAATTGTTTTAGCACAAAAATCTAATCCCTGTTCTCATTTATTCACAGTCATGTCATGAATGCTATGAACGAATCTTTCCTTCTTCCATGGAACAAAATTGTGCAGAAGTATAAGGGAAGCAGGGATGTGAAGCTTAAAGTCACTATGAAATTAAAATGGACAATTTTTATTTTTTTATGAAATAGTTCAGTATTTATTAGAAATGATTTATCTGTGCACATCTTTATTTACCTTTAATTTGCAGCAATAGCAAACCACAACCAATCCAATCAATTCCCAATCAAATCTACATTTTTTTTGTTTCACTCTGATATAACGGCATTAGTC